>KV005669.1:63227-138869 GCA_001598015.1 Dorcoceras hygrometricum
CGTCATTCCTAATGGAGTTGGTCCAGTCCCGGTGTTCTGCGACAACACGGGTGCCGTTGCGCAAGCAAAGGAGCCTAGGTCTCACCAAAGATCCAAACACATACTGAGGAAATACCACATAATCTGGGATATTGTGGCTAGAGGTGACATAGCAGTTGAGAGAGTCGCCTCTGCGGACAACGTTGCTGATCCACTTACGAAGCCCTTGCCTGGACCGTTGTTTGAAAAACATCGCGAAACAATGGAACTGCGTCTGATGAGTAGTTGGCTTTAGGGCAAGTGGGAGATTGTTAGAGTAGATGCCAAACTAGCCAACTTGTGGCGTGTGGGTTTTATAGACTCTTGTACAAACGATCTTTATATATGATATTCGCATTTTCTTATATGGCATTCTTTACTTTCATTATGTGTGTAATGATTTACAATTGTGTTGAGTAAAAACCTAGAATACACTAAAGCGTATGTTAGATGTGATAGTGGGTATGACGGCTATCATGAAACACATCTAATAGTCTCTGTGTATTCTGAACGTGTTCCTAGTCGATTGGGCCGTCAAAATGAGGATAAGGCCGCCCGAGTTCGAGACTAGTATCTGCGATGCGAAGTACCATGTTTCATTGGTAGGGAACATTGTGATGTTCTGAGCATGCAGATAGATAGTGACTGGTGATCTATCGAACTACCCTCCTTCGGACTTTCCAAGTGGTTAACATTTGTCGAGTGGATAAGTCCGAGGTCTTGGTTGTACTGATTAGTCCTCACGACTCGAAACGTCATTGAGACTCTACATGATAGGCATCTCACTTTGGCCTGTTTGCCGACTCACTTGGGGTCATAAGGCGTCGGGATTGGGTGAGACCCCGATGCATGTAGGAGTCGATGCATCGTTGTCGAGGATTCACCGCTCGCAGACATGCGTGGATATCCTATGCTATCTGAGGGTATAATAGTGTATAAATCTCTGGCCAGAGTACTAGAAGTGTTTTAGGTAAATGTGTTTACCTAGTTACACTCGCGATGTCACTATTCGATCTCCAAGATGTATGCATAGCTATCGGATCTCTAGCGACTCTCGATTTACCAATGGTCGTTGATCTGATCGGGATATATGGATTGAAAGGACCTTACTGTACGCTAACCACGACCGACTGGTTCTTGCAGGCACTATCAGTGATACCTAGGGGATCATGGGGCGATGTTGCTAGACGCTTTACCATGATCCGTTGGGCAGGTCCGGAATTGTGATTCCGGAGCCACAATGGTTGTGGGCCCACGACTAGTTGTATCCCTGAACCATTGAGGGTCACACAAGTACTGGATTCGAGATTCCCGCACGGATACTCAGCTCAATGTGTTGAGCACGAGAAGAGGATTTCGGGAAGTGCGACTTCCTAAAAGTCAACAGGGGTCAAACCGGGGTTTCCCACTGTTGAGGGGCAAAACGGTCATTTTGCACTGGGGTTCTGAAAAATGGTTTTTCAGATTATATGATTCAGTTTCGGAAACTGAATCGATCGGTCCGATCTGATCGCCGATCGGAGTTACGATGAAGTCTCGGTGGTGGAGATGAACTTAATGTTCATTGTTGGACCCGGGCCCGTTGGGCCGGTCCAATTCCTACACTTATGTATTTAAATACATTAAGAGTCTTGATTAACACAATAAGCTCTCATAACCCTAGACCCTAGCAAATACACGCCGCCTCCCTCTCTCGAATAAGCCGCCGCCGCCGCCGCCGCCTCCCACGCGCCGCCGATCGTCGCCGGAAATTGGTTTCCGGCCAATTCGACGAGGAGAATCCGTTCGTGCTGATCTCGTCAGGGCTTCTAGTGCAGCCTGACGAAGGAGTCTCGGATCTGGTCGTGGACCGGATTGGCGTAAACTACCGCAATCTACCGAGAAGATCCGGATTATTGTAATCACGGTTGGAGCCAGGCACAAGTGCCAGCGAGGTAACACGCTTAAACATCCTATGAATGTCGTAGTTTGTTTTGAATGTATCGTATTGATCGTCTTCCGGCGTTTATTCTATTGTTCTTCCGCTGCCTAGCCGGGGGGCGGATCCGGATCCCCAACAGTTGTTGCTGCTGGTTTTAGCGAAAGAAAGAGAAGGCACCTGCTGGGAGATTGTTTACTGTTCATGTCGGCTGGATTGGTGATCGGCAGACGAAGGAATTGAGATATATATAAATAGAGGTGTTGATCGACACTTAGAAGTATTGAGAACCAGATATTCCTTATCTCTTTTCCAAACCCTCGTCGAGCTACTGTTCACCCGAGACATTTCTTCATTAGATTTTCGTCGTTCTCCGCCGATGATTTGAGTGTTTTCGGTGGCGCTGAGTTCCCTGTGAGTTTCTCTTTCGATTGTTACTCATTTGAAGCTGCAGAACGATTTTGGGAAACAACGTTGATTCAGGGCTTCAAATGGGTAGCAATCGAAAGAGCAACTCACAACGAATCCAGCGCCACCAAAATCACTCAAATCATCGGCGGAGAACGGTTGCAATCGATGGAATATAAGTCACGGTGAACAGTAGCTAATCGAGGGTTTGGATAAGAAGATAATAAATATCGGGTCCAGAATATTTCTAAGTGTCGATCAACACTATATAACCCTCAAATCCAACAGTTGCTGTTTGCAACAAAACCAGTCGATGTGAACAGTATAGAGCTGTCAACAAAAACCAGCAGCAGTAACCAGTTGTTACATTCGCAAAGAAACATCAAAACGACACCGTTCCAACTAACTCAAACGATGCCGTAGCAGTACACCAGCTGACAACAGATCTCGCATGCAAGGCAACCAAGAGCTGGTAACAGATCCCTTCAAACGAAACACCAGTGACTGGTTACGCGAAATAACCCAAAACGACGACGCACCAACTAATCTAAACGACGCCGTAATGGTTACGTAAGCATTGCTGCCAACAGCTGGTCACCCAGTCGCAATAATCAAAACGCAGTGTTTCAACTTATCAAAACGACGTCGCACAGCATGCGTCATCCTATCTGTCGACAGATATCTCGTGACTGGTTACCTCAAACCATCGACTGGTCGCTCCTTCTAACGCAACTGCTGAAACCAGTAGTCAACACTCAAAAATGTTGACCAACACGTGTCGTTCCCTTGCATTAGCGCTGCTGCTGCCAGCAGCAACCTTTCCAAGAGCAACTACTACCAGCAGATAACAACGCGTCACGCCTACGTCATCTCTACTGATTCAAAATCCACCAGCTGAGAGCTACGGTACCGTTGACCCGCGTTGACTTCCTAAATTCGCTACGACTGGTGTCTAAACAATAGCGCAACGTCTGAATTACAATGGGGAATCAGTTCATGCGTAAAACCTTCAAAATTCATGCGATAAATCCCGAATCAATTCGATTAATCACAAACTAAAAGTCTGATTCCTCATATGTTTCCAAAAAGCTGAATTCGATACTTAGTAAAATTTTAAAAGTGGAAGCAAGAGTTTTAAATAATGGAACCCGAGGATTTTAAGAAAGAAAGTTTAAAGAAAGAATGTTAAAGGAACAAAAGCTTATTTTAAGATTTATGGCAAATATAACAGACGGTCATAATGGGTGAGGTGAGCAGCTATCAGTTGCCCTCCCATAAAGAGAAGGTGAGCAGTCGTCTATATGTCGGTTGCCCTAACGCAAAGAAGCCAAAGGCTAAGGCTGATATCAGTAGTCACTTGATCAGGTGCAACACGGACCTAAGGAGAGCTTCTAAGACATAAATCTAGGAAAAATGATAATGATGTTGAGATTTGGGCTATTATCCCCTGTCTCCAAGTTTATGAAAGAAAGAATGAATGCTTATGAAATGTTTACGAAAGAAAATGATATTGTTCATTAATGTTCCTTTAACTTATGTATTGATCAGATGTCCACCTGCGTATTTGAACTTGTTATTATTCAGGTTTTACTTGCTGAGCCCCTAGGCTCATTAGCTTTTAAAATGGTGCAGGTGCGATAGCTGGAGAGCGAATAGAAGGTGAAACTTGAATCAGCTGCTGGGCGGTGTGTGTTTGTCAAAGGCCAGCGTTTTTCGTGTCATAGCTGATGTTGTTTTATTTTCAAAGTACTGAATTAGATCAGTTGCAACAGTTGTACATTTATATAGAATATCAGCTGTTGTAAATCGCAATTGCAATTTATAATAAAGTCTGTTTTTCCGCAAATGTTTCCAGTAGTTGGCGCGCAATTAAGTGTCTGTTAGATTTTGTTTTCATGTTTTCAGTTTCTTTCAAAGTTATAAGAAATACAGCTTATAACAAATTGTATTTCAGCCCTTCTTTTTATTTGAAAATTTTTATTTACCCCAATTCGTGATTCCCGTGGGTTTGGGCGTCACAAGATGGTATCAGAGCAACGTTCCTGAGATAAACACACGCACCATCAGCTGGATCAAAGTTCATCGTCCGTTTCTCTAAGTTGTGAGTTTATTTTCAGAGCATTGTCTTTAAATTATTTAGCATGTTCTGATATATGTATGTGGTGGATTATGGGCTATAGAATATAAGATGTCAGGAAGAGGAAGAACTAGACGAAGTATTCCACTAGAAGAAACTGATAGTGATAATAATGCTAATATCACACAACTGTTAAGGCTTCTAGTAGAACAAAATAACAGAGAAAATGGCCAATCAAGCAGCAGCAGGGGACCAAGCAATGATGATCCCCAAGAGAAGTTCAGACGACCGAGACCCAAGGAATTCAGTGGTACTACTGATCCGCTTGTTGCTGAAAGCTGGATCAAATCCATGGAAATTATTTTTGAGTACCTTCAGATGTCGGATTTAGATAGGCCTAGATGCGCTATCTATATGCTGAGAGAGGATGCGATGATTTGGTGGGAAGGAGCCAAATTTTCTGTGGATTTGTTAAATCTTACGTGGGCAGATTTCAAACAAGTATTCTTTGAGCAATACTTCACGGCTGGAAAGATATCTGAATTGAAGAGGGAATTTTTGACCCTCAAACAAGGAAGTTTAACCGTACAGGAATATGTGCGGAAGTACTAAAGAGGGTGCTATTTTGTGCCATTGATAGGAAGTGACCCAGAAGAGAAACTGAGTCACTTCGTGGAAGGATTAAAGCCGATGTTCAAAATGAATGTTAGGATATCGGTGCCCAGGACCTACAGAGAAGCAGTGGATAGAGCCCTGCAAATTGAAAGAGATTGGAAAGACGTTGATGAGGAAAGGCAGCAGAAGCGACAAGCCTTTCAGCATAAGGACCAGAGGTCGTTCAAGAAGCAAAATAAGAACCAGCAGAGGCCTCAGGAGCAAAAGCCTCTATCGATTCAACCTATTAGCTCTCTTCCTGCTGGTAATAACTGTCCAGAATGTCCTAAGTGCCACAAGAATCATCTGGGACAATGCAGACTTGGACAAAACGTCTGCTATAAATATTGAATGCCCGGACATATTTTGAAATTTGTCCAAATCTCAAGCAACTGATGACTAGCAGAGCCTATGTAATGACAGCTGAACAAGCCAATCCAGACTCGACAGTAGTCACAGGTGAAATTTTGATAGCTGGATTTTCTTCTCTGGCTTTAATAGATTCAGGAGCTACACATTCATTCATTTCTGCTGAGTTTGTTAAGAAATTTCCCATCCAGCCAGAGCAAGTATTGATAGGCTATTGTGTATCGCTACCATCAGGAGAGAAGATGGTATCGCACGAATTGTTTAGGAGTTTAGAACTTAAACTTCAAGGGCATCGGATTACTGTTGATTTAATTGTATTGCCGATGCCAGAATTTGATATGATTTTGGGAATAGATTGGCTGTCAGGACCCGTGCTAATCACACAAGATTAGAGCACAATTAAGCACACATAATCACGGAAGCGTAAAATCGGGCTTAAAAATTTTTGAAATATAATTGGGCCTGAACTTAAAACATCATTCAAAATATTCATAATCAAAATAAGAGTTGACTCAAACTCATATAAAACAGGTAACATCAATTGTCAATCCAAATACAGATCCCCAAAATACATATGACACGGGGCATTCCCCGGGTTCGATACATAATAAAATAACTGGAACTCATGGGAACGGGGATCTACCAGCTGAACCTCCACTGTCCAGCTTGGTTATCTAAAGATCCTGCAAGTGGGTAACATAGACCCAAACAACACAAAAGCAGGAAAACAAATACGAGGTCAAGCCTCAGTACGAAGAGCTATCAAAATAGCTAATCATGCAACATGCCATAATCGATGCTATGAAATGCATGAGGGCTATCAAGGATCAGATAGCTAGACCAGTGTATCAACTGGAAATCAACTCAATCAGTCTCTATACCCACACGGTGTATCAAGCGGGGAAATCATCAGTCTGTGATCTTCGGAGCCCGTCAGCTCATCACAGCTCGGTGGTAGACACTCGAATCCGGTAGTCACCACTCCGATGATAGCGTTGGACTTTTTAGGCACAACTCATCAGTCGGCTAGTCACAACGTGGCTTTCATCGGGTCATCAATCAATCTGTCAATCAGGCTCAAGATGTATGCATGTATGCCAATCAATATTCAGTTCAAAATGCATACTATTCAATTCAAATGCATACAATTCACAGTACATGAAACAAGACATATAATCAATCAATTCATCATGCTTGCCTCACGTAAACACATAACAGCAATTCATAACCCAAATTATAGCCATGCTCAAAGCTGTTACGAACTGCTCAAATCGTACCTTCAACGACTGAATTCTACCTCAACAGAATATCAAAGGCACGGCAATACCAACAGTGCAAACCAGCTTTCACCTGATATCCTCAACCACGGCAGAAGCTGTCTAGAACCTCAAATCTATTAAGGAAACTCAACAATCAACTCATGTCTAGTTCGAATCAGAACTTCTCAGTAGCAATTCCTACGGTCAAGAACCTAATCTCCGGTTCTACTTCTAAACAAAGTACTAGCATCTAATACTAAGCTTAGAACGGTAGGAATTTCTTACCCAAAAGCTGGAACTAGCGGAATAACTATCGGGTTCCACTGTACGAAGAAATCAGCAGCTTCGCGATCTTCTCCAAGGTCGTTCCACAGCTTCAAATGGGTGACAATTGAAAGAGAAAGTCACAGGGATTCTAGCGCCACCAAAATCGCTCAAATCATCGGCGAAGAACGGTGACAATCGGCGGGAATTATGTCACGGTGAACAGTAGCTAACGAGGGTTGAAGATAAGATAAGAAATATCGGGTTCAGAATAATTCTAAGTGTCAATCAGCACTTCTATATATAACCTTAAATCCAACAGTTGCTGTTCGCAAAATAACCAGATGACGGGAACAGTAGATATCTGTCAACAGAAACCAGTCGTTGCCCATAACAAAACCAGACGCAACAACCAGTCGTTGCATTCTCAAGGAATGTCCAAAACGACACCGTTCCTACTAAACAAAACGACTCCGCAGCGCTCCACCAGCTGACAACAGATATCTCTTAAAACAACCCAGACGCAAGCGTAACCAACAAAACGACGTCGCATGGCCTACGTCATCATATCTGTCAACAGATACCTCGCGACAGGATTAAACAATGCAACAGATCCCTCGCTACTGGTACCAGACGCAATACTCAAAACGCAGCGTTTCCACTTAATCAAACGACGTCGCTTCTCATCAACGACTGATTCTTCAAACCAAACACGTGTCGCTTCCTCGATCACTCTCACAATTGCACGCCTGCTGCCAGCAGCAACCATCACAAGCGCAACTACTGCCAGACGCAACACAAGACGTCACGCTCACGTCATCTCTACTGATTTTCAAAATTCACCAGACGCGAGCTACAGTACTATTGACTCGCGTTGACTTTCGCTACAGGAGCTCGCTGTTGACAGACTTCGCCATAATTCGCTACGTCTGCTTCTTATACTAGAGCTGCGTCTTATTTCTAACACTTCGAGAAATTCGACAACTCAAAATCCCATGACTAATCCTACGAAACTGATTAATCACGATTCGAATTTCTCAATCCTCACATTCTCCCCACCTTAAGAGATTTCGTCCTCGAAATCATAGGCAAACTCAGGGAAAATTCAATCAATTCATCACAACAACAGAAAGCAAAACAGAAATTCATCTGATATATGTCCAAGAGTTCAAGATAACTGGACAATAACAACCAACAACTAGGGAAACACACCCAGAAACCGAAATCTATAACAACAATCTACTCAAACAGATGCGGCCACTCACGCTGCATCTTTTCTTCTGGTTCCCAAGTTGCTTCTTCGCTGCCATGTTTGCTCCATTGGACCATCACCAACGGAACTACTTTATTCCTCAACTGCTTCTCCTTCCTATCCAGAATCTGGACTGGATATTCGACATAACTCAAGGCAGAATCCAGCTCAACTTCGTCAGTTCTCAACACATGGGATGGATCAGGCTCATATTTCCTCAACATTGACACATGAAAAACATCATGCATCGCTGCTGATTCATCAGGCAGCCTCAATCGATAAGCCAGCTGTCCAATACGCTCAAGAATCTCAAAGGGACCAACGTATCTAGGAGCTAATTTGCCTTTAAATCTAAATCTCATCACGCTCTTGAAAGGAGAAACTTTGAGAAATACTCGATCACCAACCTCAAACTCCAAAGGTCTGCGTCTTCTGTTAGCATAGCTGGTAAATATATCTTGTGAAGCCTTCATTCTACTTCGAATCAAGTCTATCTGGTCTTTCATATGCTGTACAAACTCAGGGGTAGAAAGCTATCTCTCACCAACTTCTTCCCAACAAATCGGAGATCTGCATTTTCGACAATACAAAGCTTCAAATGGAGCCATCCCGATAGTCACCTGGTAGCTGTTATTATACGAAAACTCAACCAAAGACAAAGAATCCTGCCAGCCACCACTGAAATCCATCACAACTGCTCGCAGCATATCCTCTAAAGTCTGAATGGTTCGCTCAGACTGACCATCTGTCTATGGGTGATAGGCTGTACTCATAGCCAATCTCGAACCCATCGCTGCCTGCAAGCTCTTCCAAAATCGGGAAGTGAATCTTGGATCTCTGTCGGACACTATCAAAACAGGCACTCCATGCAATCTAACCACATGGTCGATATACAGTTTCTCCATTTTCTTCATTGAACACCTCATGTCATAGGGAATGAAATGGGCTGACTTCGAAAGTCTATCAATCACCACCCAAATCGCATCGCATCCCCTACTCGATCAAGGTAGATGAGTCACAAAATCCATGGCGATGTGCTCCCAATTCCATTGGGGCACCTCCAAACTCTGCAGCAATCCACCAGGTCTCATTCTCTCAGCCTTGACCTGCTGTCAATTCAAATATCTAGCAACAATACCAGAGATGTCGCTCTTCATGCCTTCCCACCAGTAGTGAGATTTCAAGGCATGGTACATCTTTCTCTCGTCCGGATGCACACTGTACTGACTACAATCCGCTTCATTCATGATGGTCTCTTTCAAATCGATCAAGTTCAAAACCACCAATCTTCCTCTATATCTCAGACACCCATCAGAAGAAACAGAGAAATCCTCAGACTAACCGCTTCGGGCTTTGATCTTCAACTCATGAATGTACGGATCAGTCCTCTGCGCTTCCCTGATGTCACTCACAATCTGCGGTTCTACTTGAATCGAAGAAACCATAAAGTACTGATCACCCAACTGGAAACGCCAACCAGAAGTACTCAACTGCTCATAGACTTTAGAGACACTCAAAGACGAAAGCATCGCAAGCTGGGTCTTCCTACTCAAAGCATCTTCTACTGAGTTCATCCACCCAGGCTGATACAGAATCTCACAGTTAAAGTCCTTGAGCAATTCCATCCATCTTCGTTGCCTCATATTTAGATCAGACTGCGTGAAGATATATTTCAGGCTCTTGTGGTCGGTGTACACCACAAATTCTTCACCATACAGATAATGTCACCAAATCTTCAAGGCAAACACTATCAACTCCAAATCATGAACAGGGTACCTCGTCTCGTGAGGCTTCAACTGTCGAGACGCATAAGCAATCACGTACCGTTCTGCATCAGCACACATCCTAAGCCATTGAGAGAAGCGTCGAAGCACACCACAAATCCTCCGGATCCAGACGGTAGAGCCAAAACAGGAGCAGTAGTCAACTTCTCCTTCAACATCTGAAAACTGAACTCGCAATCGTCAGTCCAAACAAACTTCTTATCCTTCTGAGTCAACTGAGTCAGATTCCTGGCTATCGAAGAGAACTTCTCGATAAAACGCTGTAATAGCCAGCCAATCCCAAGAAACTGCGGATCTCTGAAACGTTCCTAGGCCTCTCCCAGTTAAGAACTGCTTCAACCTTACTCGGATCCACCGAAATCCCTTGCGCCAAAATCAAAATGACCCAAAAATATAATCCTATCAAGCCAAAATTCACACTTGCTGAACTTGGCATACAACTGCGAGTCCCTCAATCTCTGCAACACCAATCTGAGATGATCCTTATGATCTCTCATGCTCCTCGAGTACACTAGGATGTCATCTATGAAGACGATCACGAACCGATCGATATACTCACTAAAAACGCGATTCATCAAATCCATTATGATCTCTCATGCTCCTCGAGTACACTAGGATGTCATCTATGAAGACGATCACGAACCGATCGATATACTCACTAAAAACGCGATTCATCAAATCCATGAAAACAGCTGGGGCATTTGTCAACCCAAACGGCATGACCAGAAACTCATAATGCCCATATCGAGTCCGAAATGCTGTCTTCGCCACGTCAGCGTCTCTAATCCGCAACTAATGATAACCAAAGCGCAAATCAATATTCGAGTAAACGACCGATCCCTGCAACTGATCGAACAAGTCATCAATCCTCGGCAAAGGATACTTGTTCTTTATCGTCGCTTTATTCAACTGTCGGAAATCCACTCACATCCTCATAGACCCATCCTTCTTCTTCACAAAAAGAATCGGAGCTCCCCAAGGCGACATACTCGGTCTGATAAAGCCTTTCTCCAAGAGATCTCTCAAATGATCCTTCAGCTCTTTCAACTCTGCTGGCGCCAATCGATACGGAGCTCTAGAAATCGGGGTGGTACCGGGTACCAACTCAATGCTGAAATCGATCTCACGTCTTGGTGGGAATCCAGGAATCTCATCTGGAAACACGTCGGGAAACTCTCGGACCTACCGTTATGTCGCTCAACTCCAATCGTGGCTCTTGGGAAATGTCAAGCGCATAAATCATGAATCCAGCATTATCCAGCGATAGCAGGATAAACATCTCCATGGCAGACACCAGCGGAATCTTCGAGCGCAAATCAGCACCGTAGAACTCCCACTTCTCACCCGAGTCAGGGCGAAATCTCACCACACCATGAAAACAGTCAACAGTAGCCTTATTGCTAGACAATACATCCATTCCCAAGATGCAATCAAAATCTCTGATTTCCAAAACAATTAGATTGGACACCAAAACATGCTCATCGAATCGATGCACGCAATCCAATACTATTTCACGAGATCACAGACTCACACCAGCAGGAGTAGACACGGAAATAACATCACACAATGGGGAAGAATTCAACTTCACGAGATCACAGACTCACACCAGCAGGAGTAGACACGGAAATAACATCACACAATGGGGAAGAATTCAACCCATGCTCACAAACAAACATCTCAGAAATAAAAGAGTGTGATGCACCAGTGTCAAATAAAACTCTCGCAGGATAATTGAAAATAGAGCATGCTGCGATCATCATACCAGGCGCCTCCTCAGCCTGCTCTCTCGTCAAAGCGTTTGCCTGAGCCTACTGTGGAATCTGGAACGGAGGTCTCGAAGGTGCTCCAAACCTAGAAGGCTCACAGGGTTGGAATCCAGATCGTTGGGTAGGGGCAGGAAACTGCGGTCTCTGAGAAGAACCACCAGCTGATCCCTGCTACGAAGGAACTGAAGACTGACCCCTCAACAGAGGACACACTTAACAAAGTGTTCTGGCTTTCCATAGTTACGGCAGGACCCCTGAACTCCACGACACTGTGAAGTCGGATGCCTTCCTCCGCACTGTCCACAAGACATACCACTAGAACCGCTGCCAGAACCACTTCCAGAACCAGAACTCGCAGAACCAGAGGAACTCGAATCCGCCTTCTTCTTAAACTATTTCCCTCGAGGTCGAAACCTTTGGCGATTCGACTGCTGTTGCTACGACCCCTGAGGAGAATAGAAAGATTGCGACGCATCCTAAACAGGCTGATAGGTGCGTCCAGTAGTCGGCTGAATCGGAGCCTCAACTTCCATAAAACTCTCCTCGATGTCCACCGCTCGGTTCACTGCATCAATATAGGTCGCAGGTGACCCAGACAAAACCATCCGGTACAAATCAGGCCTCAAGCCCTTCAGAAATTTGTTCCTATTCGTTCTATCTTGGTTGGCTACGTGTGGCACATAAACCAAAAGCACAGAAAACTGTCGAGCATACTCAGCCACTCGCATGCTACCCTGCCTCAGATTATCGAACTCCCGCTCCCGGCTGTTATAAAAAGAATCCGGGGTATACTCCTGTCTGAACGCCTCACAGAAGCTCTCCCAGGTGATCACAGCCCCACTATCACGAAGGATGCGAGAAGTACCCCTCCACCAGCGCTGCGCATTGTCTCTCAGCTGCAGCATCGCCAGCTTCAGTCTCTTCTCGGGAGCGTACTCCAGAGTATCAAACAACTCCTCCATCTGAGCTAACCAAGCCTCACCCATCGCACCACCCTCTGCTGCAGAAAACGTCGGAGGGTTCGTCCGCTGAAACCTAGCTAGGACCAACTCCATCTCGCCTATCTGTCTAGTAACATCCTCAACCTGATGAACATCATCATCACTACCTGCCCTAGAATCCTCCACAGTACGTCTAGTCGTCCTACCTCTTCCTCTTCTCGGCGGCATCTAAACAATTCTAGAGGTAAGATCTCACAGCAGATATATCACATAGACAGATAAAAGATCACGTAAGTCACAGAGTCAATCAAAATCAAATCAAAACTCTGTGCCTAGACTCGAGTGTGATCAAAAGAAATCGAGCTTATCCCAGTTTAAGCTCTGATACCAAAAATGTCAGGCCCCGTGCTAATCACACAAGATTAGAGCACAATTAAGCACATAATCACGGAAGCGTAAAATCGGGCTTAAAAATTTTCGAAATATAATTGGGCCTGAACTTAAAACATTATTCAAAATATTCATAATCAAAATAAGAGTTTACTCAAACTCATATAAAACAGGTAACATCAATTGTCAATTCAAATACAGATCCCCAAAATACATATGACACGGGGCATTCCTCGGGTTCGATACATAATAAAATAACTGGGACTCATGGGAACGGGGATCTACCAACTGAACCTCCACTCTGTCCAGCTTGATTACCTGAAGATCCTGCAAGTGGGTAACGCAGACCCAAACAACACAAAAGCAGGAAAACAAATACGAGGTCAAGCCTCAGTACGAAGAGCTATCAAAACAGCTAATCATGCAACATACCATAATCGATGCTATGAAATGCATGAGGGCTATCAAGGATCGGATAGCTAGACCAGTGTATCAACTGGCAATCAACTCAATCAGCCTCTATACCCACACGGTGTATCAACCGGGGAAATCATCGGTCCGTGATCTTCGGAGCCCGTCAGCTCATCACAGCTCGGTGGTAGACACTCGAATCCGGTAGTCACCACTCCGATGATAGCGTTGGACTTTTTAGGCACAACTCATCAGTCGGCCAGTCACAACGTTGCTTTCAATCGGGTCATCAATAAATCTGTCAATCAGGCTCAAGATGTATGCATGTATGCCAATCAATATTCAATTCAAAATGCATACTATTCAATTCAAATGCATACAATTCACAGTACATGAAACAAGACATATAATCAATCAATTCGTCATGCTTGCCTCACGTAAACACATAACAGCAATTCATAACCCGAATTATAGCCATGCTCAAAGCTGTTACAAACTGCTCAATTCGTACCTTCAACGACTGAATTCTACCTCAACAGAATTTCAAAGGCACGGCAATACCAACAGTGCAAACCAGCTTTCACCTGATATCCTCAACCACGGCAGAAGCTGCCCAGAACCTCAAATCTGTTAAGGAAACTCAACAATCAACTCATGTCTAGTTCGAATCAGAACTTCTCAGTAGCAATTCCTACGGTCAAGAACCTAATCTCCGGTTCTACTTCTAAACAAAGTACTAGCATCTAATACTAAGCTTAGAACGGTAGGAATTTCTTACCCAAAAGCTGGAACTAGCGGAATAACTATCGGGTTCCACTGTACGAAGAAATCAGCAGCTTCGCGATCTTCTCCAAGGTCGTTCCACAGCTTCAAATGGGTAACAATCGAAAGAGAAAGTCACAGGGATTCTAGCGCCACCAAAATTGCTCAAATCATCGGCGGAAAACGGTGAAAATCGGCGGGAATTAAGTCACGGTGAACAGTAGCTAACGAGGGTTGAAGATAAGATAAGAAATATCGGGTTCAGAATAATTCTAAGTGTCAATCAGCACTTCTATATATAACCTTAAATCCAACAGCTGCTGTTCGCAAAATAACCAGACGACGGGAACAGTAGATATCTGTCAACAGAAACCAGTCGTTGCCCATAACAAAACCAGACGCATCAACCAGTCGTTGCATTCTCAAGGAATGTCCAAAACGACACCGTTCCTACTAAACAAAACGACGCCGCAGCGTTCCACCAGCTGACAACAGATATCTCTTAAAACAACCCAGACGCAAGCGTAACCAACAAAACGACGTCGCATGGCCTACGTCATCCTATCTGTCAACAGATACCTCGCGACTGGATTAAACAATGCAACAGATCCCTCGCTACTGGTACCAGACGCAATACTCAAAACGCAGCGTTTCCACTTAATCAAACGACGTCGATTCTCATCAGCGACTGATTCTTCAAACCAAACACGTGTCGCTTCCTCGATCACTCTCACAATTGCACGCCTGCTGCCAGCAGCAACCATCACAAGCGCAACTACTGCCAGACGCAACACAAGACGTCACGCTCACGTCATCTCTACTGATTTCCAAAATTCACAAGACGCGAGCTACAGTACTATTGACCCGCGTTGACTTTCACTACAGGAGCTCGCTGCTGATAGACTTCGCCATAATTCGCTACGTCTGCTTCTTATACTAGTGCTGCGTCTGATTTCTAACACTTAGAGAAATTCGAACAACTCAAAATCCCATGACTAATCCTATGGAACTGATTAATCACGATTCGAATTTCTCAATCCTCACATTGGATAACTAAGTATGGGGTAGTAATTGACTTTAAACTATGCGCAGTAGCTGTCAATCCACCAGGGAAAGATTCATTTCAGTTTTTAGCCAAACATGTTAATAGAGTTCCTCGAATTATATCATCCTTAGCAGCGACTGATAGGCCCCAGCTGTCAGCCGTAGAGATAGTAAATGAATTCCCTGAGGTTTTTCCAGAAGATATCCAGGGACTGCCACCAGATAGAGAGCTGGAATTTTTAATTGATTTAATTCCAGGAGCTGCTCCAGTATCTAGACCACCCTATCGATTAGCTCCATCAAAAATGAAAGAACTGGAAGAACAGATACAAGATCTGTTGAAGAAGGGTTTTATTAGACCAAGTACTTCCCCTTGGGGAGCCCCTGTTTTATTTTTTAAGAAAAAGGATGGGAGTATGAGGTTATGTATAGATTACCGGGATTTGAACAAATTGACGATTAAGAATAAGTATCCATTACCTAGGATAGAAGATCTGTTCGACCAGTTGAGAGGGTCAGTAGTATTTTCTAAGATCGACTTGAGGTCTGGATACCACCAACTGAAAATTAAGGCATCTGATGTTTATAAAACAGCCTTCAGAACTAGGTATGGCCACTACGAGTTCTTAGTTATGCCCTTTGGACTTACGAATGCTCCATCAGCTTTTATGGATTTAATGAATAGCAGTCTTTATTGAGGATATCTTAGTGTATTCTAAGACCAGATGTGAGCATGTCCAACATTTAAGAACAGTACTCCAGATTTTGAAAGATAAGCAGTTGTTTGCTAAATTCAGCAAATGCGAGTTTTGGTTGGAGAAAGTATCGTTCTTAGGTCATATAATTTCTAAGGATGGAATAGAAGTCGACCCAGCTAAAGTAGAAGTTGTTCGCGACTGGCCAGTACCAAAGAATGTTGCAGAGATAAGGAGTTTCTTGGGTTTCGCTGGATATTATAGGCGATTTATCCAAGGATTCTCTAAGATAGATGTTCCCTTGACTACGTTAACAAGAAACAGGTGAAATATAACTGGACAGTTGAATGTGAAAATAGTTTTGACAAACTGAGCAAGCATTGATTGAAGCACCTGTGTTGACGATGCCAAATGATCAAGGAAAATTTGTAAGTTACACTTATGCTTCTAAGTTGGGACTAGGAGCTGTGTTGATGCAGGATCGTAAAGTCATTTCATCTGCATCTAGACAGCTGAAGCATCACGAGAAGAATTACCCAACGCATGATTTGGAACTGGCAGCTGTTGTCTTTGCCCTTAAGATATGGAGACATTATCTATATGGGGAGAAGTGTGAGATATTTACATATCACAATAGTTTGAAATACTTCTTTACCCAGAAATAATTGAATATGAGGCAGAGGCGATGGTTGGAGCTGGTTAAAGACTATGACTGCACGATCAGTTATCACCCAGGAAAAGCAAATGTGGTAGCTGATGCTCTAAGCAGGAAATCTGTTGGATTAGCTCAGCTGATTGTCCAGAAGCCGTTGGCAGCTGATATTGAAAATTTTGGACTCGAGATAGTGTCCAGCTGCAGTAATACGATTTTAGCAAATCTCTCAGTAAGATCAAATTTGTTAGACCAAATTCGAGAAGGTCAGCTGCAAGATGAACAATTACAGAAATGGGTCAAACAAGATAAAGAAAGAGGCAGCAGCCTCTATTTTCAGAAGATGGAATTGTTAGGTTTATGGGCAGAATCTGGGTACCTCAAATAGATGATTTAAGAGCTGATCTTTTGAAAGAATCTCATACAGCTCCATATTCGGTACATCCAGGAAGTACTAAAATGTACAAGGACCTCCAGCAGTTGTACTGGTGGCCAGGAATAAAGAGGAATGTTGCTAGATTTGTAGCTGAATGTTTGACGTGTCAGCTGGTGAAGGCTGAACATCAGCGACCGGCTGGATTATTAAAACCACTGCCTATTCTAGAATGGAAGTGGGAATGTATAGCAATGAATTTTGTTACTGGATTACCAAGGACTGCTCAAGGATATAACTCCATCTGGGTTATAATTGATAGACTCACTAAGTCTGCTCATTTCTTACCAGTAAAAACAACATATGAGGTGAGCAGATACGCAGATTTATATGTTAAGGAAATAGTGAGGCTACATGGTGTTCCAGTTTCTATTGTATCAGATAGAGATCCTAAGTTTACATCAGCATTTTGGAAAAGTCTACATAAAGCTATGGGTACAAAGCTGACATTCAGTACTGCGTTTCACCCCCGGACTGATGGACAATCAGAAAGGGTGATTCAGATTTTATAAGACTTGCTCAGGGCTTGTATTATGGATTTTTCAGAAAGTTGGGATTCGAAATTGTCACTGGTAGAGTTTGCCTATAATAACAGTTTCCAAGATTCAATTCAAATGGCTCCCTATGAAGCACTCTACGGCCGAAAGTGTAGGACACCACTTCATTAGGATGAAGTTGGTGAAAGAGCTGGTTTAGGATCGGACGTAGTGGAGCAAACAGCAGCAGATGTTAGAAAAATAAGAGAAAGAATGAAAGATGCTCAAAGTCGACAGAAAAGTTATGCAGATAATCAAAGAAGGGAACTGAATTTTGAGATAGGTGATCACGTATTTTTTAGAATAGCTCCAATGAAAGGAGTTATGCGTTTTGGAAATAAAGGAAAACTGAGTCCAAGGTATATTGGACCATATGAAATTTTGGAGAAGATAGGAACATTAGCCTATCGATTAGCACTGCCACCGCAGCTGTCAGCAGTGCATAATGTTTTTCATATATCAGCTTTGAGGAAATACGTTCCCAATCCTTCGCATGTGCTAAGTCATGAACCAATCCAATTAGCACCATATTTGAGCTATGAAGAGCGACCAGAAAGAATTCTCCTCCGAGAAATTAGAAGGCTAAGAAACCGTATCATTCCTATGGTTAAGGTACAATGGACTAACCAGTCGGAGCGAGAAGCAACGTGGGAAACAGAAGCTGATATGCTAAGTCTTTACCCTTATCTATTTGGTACGTAAATTTCGAGGACGAAATTTCAATAAGGAGGGTAGAGTTGTAACGCCCCAAAAATCCATAGGACCACATTATGCATATTGTTCATTTTATAGATTTAAAATGGCATGTTGAAATGTTATGTATTTCTGTTTTAAATGATTTCAGAAAATAGTTGTAACGCAGCTGGTTTCAGTGGATGACTCCAAGGGTGATTCACGAGCAGTTTTTAAAGGGATTGAAAATATCTTTAAGGAGGACAAATGATTTCTTTTGAAAAAGGTTTGGTGTTTTACAAATTAAAATGAGAGGAAGGGAATTTTACTAAATTTTATAAGTGTGTCATGCTTAATTTCACAAGTAGCATGCCCTTTCATATAAAAACCTGTTTTGAAAGCAAGATCTTTATCATTTACAAAGAAAATCTTTAGTATTCTTCAAAGTATTTTCCAGAGAAGTTCGTGCGTTGCTTAAAAAAGAAGATTTCTGCAGGAATTGGTTGCTTTTACAAAGCTTCGCTTGCAAGTAAAAGCTGATTCTTGACTCACCATTTAAAGCATATATTGATGTTTTCTGAGTCTTCTTGCCTATATGTTACAGTATGTTTAAAGTTCATGTTTAAAATGATTTATGCATGAAAGAAGGAAAGAAAGATGGGTTCAAAACGATGTTTTGATGCTTCCAGACAGTATAAAGTCTGGTTTGATAGGCAACGGCTGATAGCATAGTTGTTGTTTTGATGTTACAAATATCAAGTCAAATTTCAGTAGTTGCGTTGTTTTCGTAAAATCAGTAGTTGCACTGTTCATTCCAGCAGTTGCATTCCATTGTATATTCCAGCAGTTGCACTATTCATTGTGACTGGTATTATTCCTTGCGTCTGATTATTTAGCGAAAATCCTTGCGTCTGGTTTCACGTATGTTAGCGCTTTTCTTTCGGCTGGTTGATGTGCTAACGACATCGTTTCATTTATTCGTGGTCATGTCTGATGACAGATATTCTTACGTCTGTTTATTCTTATTATCAGACTTTCTTACGTCAGCTTCTTAAAGCAACGACATCGTTTTAAACTTATTCCCAAGTCGTGTTGTTAGCAATTATTGTTACGACCGGTTCAAATTAACGACGTCGTTTCCTTAAGTTGTAGCTGTCAACAGATAGTTACTATTCATTTCAGCTGGTTCCTGTCTTGAGACTGGTTCCTATTCATTGCGACTGGTTTCATTTCAATGATATGTTTCCAAAAAGCTGAATTCGATACTCAGTAAAATTTTAAAAGTGGAAGCAAGAGTTTTAAATAATGGAACCCGAGGATTTTAAGAAAGAAAGTTTAAAGAAAGAATGTTAAAGGAACAAAAGCTTATTTTAAGATTTATGGCAAAGATAACAGACGGTCATAATGGGTGAGGTGAGCAGCTATCAGTTGCCCTCCCATAAAGAGAAGGTGAGCAGTCGTCTATATGTCGGTGCCCTAACGCAAAGAAGCCAAAGGCTAAGGCTGATATCAGTAGTCACTTGATCAGGTGCAACACGGACCTAAGGAGAGCTTCTAAGCCATAAATCTAAGGAAAAATGATAATGATGTTGAGATTTGGGCTATTATCCCCTGTCTCCAAGTTTATGAAAGAAAGAATGAATGCTTATGAAATGTTTACGAAAGAAAATGATATTGTTCATTAATGTTCCTTTAACTTATGTATTGATCAGATGTCCACCAGCGTATTTGAACTTGTTATTTTTCAGGTTTTACTTGCTGAACCCCTAGGCTCGTTAGCTTTTAAAATGGTGCAGGTGCGACAGATGGAGAGCGAATAGAAGGTGAAACTTGAATCAGCTGCTGGGCGGTGTGTGTTTGTCAAAGGACAGCGTTTTCCGTGTCAAAGCTGATGTTGTTTTATTTTCAAAGTACTGAATTAGATCAGTTGCAACAGTTGTACATTTATATAGAATATCAGCTGTTGTAAATCTCAATTGCAATTTATAATAAAGTCTGTTTTTCCGCAAATGTTTCCAGTAGTTGGTGCGCAATTAAGTGTCTGTTAGATTTTGTTTTCATGTTTTCAGTTTCTTTCAAAGTTATAAGAAATACAGCTTATAACAAATTGTCTTTCAGCCCTTCTTTTTATTCGAAAATTTTTATTTACCCCAATTCATGATTCCCGTGGGTTCGGGCGTCACAGGGAGAGTGATAATTTTGGAATTGCAGAGCATTGTTCCAAAAGAACGTGCAGTGATATGTCTTCTGACGAGCTGACACAGATCTTGCGAGATTTGTGTGTACGCCAAGACTTTGAATTCTGTTATGAGACAGAGTTTAAAAGAAATGGAAGGGATTATGTTAATTCCTTTGTTATTTATCTCTTAGTCCTTAGTAATTTGAGCGATCGGTTTAAGCATCAGTTTCTGTTGCATCTTTCAAAATCATAGCATATCGTTGCATTTGGTTCTTCCCAAAAATGCTTTTCGTTTTTCCAAAATCTGCAAAATTCCTGCTCACAGTTTTTGGTGTGGCAGTGTAGGGAGAGCTTCAGTTTAAAATACCGGGAAGACCAGATTTCTACCCCTTTTTAGATCTTCGGAAATACAGCAGCTCCTCGTAGTTGATCGAATAAGTCATCTATCCTAGGGAGAGTATACTTATTTCTAACCGTTAACTTATTCAATTCTCTATAATCTATACACAGACGCATACTTCCGTATTTCTTCTTAACGAATAACACCGGAGCTCCCCACAGCGATGTACTGGGTCTGATGAAACATTTATCCAATACATCTTGGATTTGTTAACTCTTTCATTTCCTTAGAGGCAAGTCTGTAAGGAGGCTTGGAGATCGGAGCAGCTTCGGATACTAAATCGATAGAAAATTTTAATTCACGATCTGGGGACAGACCTGAGATATCTTCTGGAAAGACGTCTGGAAATTCGTTCACTACTTCTACGTCTTCCAACATAACCTTCTTATCTTGTTCTATCGATAAAGCACTCATTAAAAATCTTTGACATCCGTTTCTTAAATACCTTTGGGCTTTCAAAGCTGATATAATCTCAGGATTACTGTAAAATCTGTCAGCCCTGAACAAAAATGAAATCCCACTGGGTATTTTAATTTTAACCGTTCTCTGCTTAAAATCTATAATAGTTCCATACTTAGTTAACCAATCTATTCCAAGATTAAATCAAACTCAAGCATCGGAAATACTACAGATCTACGTAGACAATATTCCTCTGTAGCTTAAGCTCTATGTTGCGAATAATATGATTGGTCACTATACTTCTCCCAAAGGAATCTGAACACAATATCCTACTTCTACTACTTCTGGTTGCACTGATAAATTCTTAGCAAATTTTTCTTGTTGCGAATAATATGATTGGTCACTATACTTCTCCCAAAGGAATCTGAACACAATATCCTACTTCTACTACTTCTGGTTGCACTGATAAATTCTTAGCAAATTTTTCTGATACAAATGAATGGGTTGCACCAGAATCTAGCAATGCTAACGTAGACATACTAGAAACAACGATCTTACCAGTCACAACCGTCGTATCTGTTGGAGCTTGTTTTGTTGTCATCACATATGCCCTGCTGGTAATGAGTTGCTTGTTCTAGGTGCAGTACTTGGATATATGACTTGGCTTGCCGCAAGAATAACACACATTCTGGCCAAAACGACACTGGCCCGCATGATTCTTCTTACAGGTTGGACATGCTGTCCTATTTCCAGATTTTTGAACAGCATAGATAGGTTGTGCCGCTATTGGCCCATTTCCTTGAGACCCTTGTTGGTTGTTGTTTGGCCTCTTAGATTGCCTACGGTCGTTATTTTGAAAGGCTTGGTGTTTCAGTTGTCTTTCATCTTCAATCGCCTTCCAATCCTGTTCTGCCCGTAGAGCTTTATTCACAGCTGCTCTATAATCTGCTGGTTCTGCAAGTCTGACGTCATGCTTGGTCATAGGCTTCAACCCATTTATAAAGTGTCGAAGCTTGACATCTGCATTTGTTCCTATGAGAGGTACAAAATAACATCCTCTCTCAAATTTGCGGATATAATCCCGCATAGACATCCCTTCCTGTTTGAATGTTAGAAACTCATTCTGTAGCTCCTCCCTCACATCCACCGTGAAATACTACTCATAGAATACCCTCTTGAATTCCTCCCAGCTGAGCATTTCCATGTATACTTCCGACAATATCATCGCATCTCCCCTCAGCATATAAATCGCACACCGAGGCCTTTCTTGATCTGTCAAAAGTAAATAATATGAATATTACTTCCATAGACTTGATCCAGCTTTCAGCTATTAGCGAATCAGTAGAACCAGCAAATTCCTGAGGTCGTTGTATCCTAAACCTATCCTGTGGATCTTCTCGACTAACCATTCTTCCTGTTGATTGATCATTCCCTTGATTGGTCTGGTCAACCAGTCGTTCTAATAACTGGGCCATGCTATTAAGGACAGGGTTCATTCCTTCTGTTTCACCCTCTCCTTCTGTGTCACCTCTTCTTCCTCTACCTCGTCCTACCATTATCTGTAGGGGTAACCCAAATCCACCACAATTCTATTATGAGAGATTACTATATGCTAGAACATGATATAAAACTAACAAATATAGAAGCGGCTGGCGAGAGCTGTCTCAGACTGGAAGAGTGTTTATCTCAAGGACCATGCTCTGATACCAACTGTAACGATCGGACTTTTCTGAACCAAAAATAAATGGTTTTGGGTTCGAATTGAAAGACTCAAAAATTTTGATCTTGTTTAAAAGAACAATTTGATACAATTTCTGGACTAAATGTGATTGAACGCGAACCTTATGCGTTTAACTGAGAAACAGATCTAGAATAACAATATGCGGAATTAAATACAGATATGTATCATAACTAAGCGAAACAGTAAATACCAATGAAATATAAACCTGGTTCAGATTTTCAATTAAAACAAGGAAATAGAAATATGTTTACAATAACTGTAACTAGAGTTTCGTACAACAAAATCTGTAATAAAAAAGAACAACAACGGAAACTGATGTCCACGATAAACACTCCTTTCCGATCAGCTCTCCACCATCCAGCTCCTCATTGATCATTACCTGCACTCAAGAAAACTAGTGAGCATAGGGGCTCAGCAGGTAAATCTGGACTATCGAAATCATGCAATACAAGCAAACGATATCTGATACTTTAACTAGAATCTAAATCTGAATAGCTTAAAGATAAATAAGCTAAATACTATGAACTGTCAAATCTGATATGATATGAAAGCATAAACATACACATGTTCTGAAATCATTTTCTTTAAATCTTTATGATTAAAATCACGCTTAGCTCTTTTCTTTCTTTTTCTGGGAATTATGGCTAGACACCTGTACATAAGGTCATATCGTTTGATCAAACTCTGTATCTGAATCAGAGAGCTGGGTACAAAACCCATCTATCTCATATAAAGGGTATATAGTTTGTCAACCATATCTTAGTCCCTTCCGTGTTTGAAAGGGGCACACTGGTTCGTCAGCCAGCGTCCTCACGCTTCCCATGTGACCGGCTGTTATCTAAGCCATAATCTATGGAAAACATTTCTGTAACTATTTCTTTCTTTCTGTATCTTTCTTTTCTTTCGTAAATTTGTTTTGCGTTTCTGTAAATTACGGTTTACTGGTTTTACATTCTCTGATGATGTTCTGGAACACTTTGAGAATTCTCTGTGATTCTTGCGAAGATGAAAACTGAATTAAAGTACTCGAATCTGTTCGAATGAATCGAATTAATATTTCGAATTGAAGATAAAAAGAATAAGGAATTTAAATCTGGATTTTCTGTACCTATCGAATCAGATTTGAACAATTAAAATACGAAATCTGAATCGTACGTAAGCATCTCAACGAAGAAGAAAGGAATCAGATTTGGTCTGTTGGTCAACTCAGATTTGAAAAAGTCAACACAATTAAACGGAGTTGTTCAGATGTCAATGGTCAATCGTAGTCAACTCAGATGTGAAATAATCAACATAGCAGTGTTTGACCAAATTCAGATTTGGAACAAGAATTCAGATCTGAACTTAAAGTAACTTAGAAGCTGAACGCTGACTCAGAATCAAATCTTAATATATAATTGGACTTGGTTAAACAACCAGATTTCATACTTAACCATTAGAACGAACATGAACGACGAAGGTTTTCTTTGTCTGAAGAATTAAAATGATCTCAAGAAATTTCTGGAAAACAATCGCATAAGCTACTTGTAAGCTACTTCGAAGAAATTCTTAGAAACTCAAGAAACAACTATACGAACATCATCAAACATTTTTCTAACATCTTTCTGAATCAAAAATCACAGTAAACACATACTTTCTTCGTAAAACAGAGCATGACTTTTCTGTTGTTTGAAGAACCGCCGTAGCAAATTCTTAAACCTTTAAAACACATAAAAACATGCAAACAAAACAGAATATATGCTTTCATGAGTGTAGCAAGAAACTGAGTTTACTTGCCTGTATTCTGTGACATAATTACAGAAGAAATCTGACCTGAATCACGTAAAATCCGATCGCTTCCTGTAAAAAGCTTTGAAACTTTTGCTCGGTTTCTAAAAGAGAGCACCGCTTTGTTTGAAATGTTTTGTTTTGTAAATAATGATGCATGATGTGGCTAACATCCTATATATATGATCTCAAATGCCTAAGGAAGAAACACGTTTTATCAATATGCTAAAATCTTTAAAAAGTGCTACTCAATTTTAAACAATGAAATCTAAAATGTAAACCAAACCATTTAATTGAAAAGAAGTATTAAATCAGCTTGTATGGATCGGCCGGACAGCTCCTGCATTTGCGTCTCAAATCTGAAAACCAACTCAACTAAGATGAGAGCTGATTATCGCATACTCAAATCTGGAAACTCAACCCGAATGATTGAATAAAATTGTCAGGCCTCGTGCTCACAACAGATAAACACATGCGGAAGCTACCAAAAGTGGGTAAAATTTTCGCTTTTAGGCCCGACGGTTTTTAAACGTATAATTTAAAATACAACAATACTTAAAATAAGTTCCCAAATCGTAAACGTTCAACAACAAAGCATACATAAGTCCAACATGTATCAAATTCCCCCTACGGGTACAACAACAAAGCACAGGGCAACCCCCTGGCTAACTGATACATATATATATATGCTATATGCTACTGGGACACACTAGCCGCCTCCTGGGGCACCACCAGCTGGGTTGAAACCACGACCAGCTGTAGAACCTGGGTTTCCTGAAAACAACGCAACAAAGAAACAAACCAAGCCCCGGAGGGACATGGGGTCAAACCCCAGTACGGAGAGCAATAATACAACAAAAATAACAGCAAGGAATAAAATGCAGGTGCTATGCATGAGACGCCAAGGAACAATGGAAAGCTCGACCCACAAGGGAGCTAAGGAACTCAAACATAGCTCCAAGAATCATCGACAACGTACAATGGCCACGGGTGTGTCCACAGTGTGGTAGTGAGCCACTCGCCGTGATACTACACCCACTTACCGGATGCATCAAACAACTCAACCTACTGTTGCCTCGCCCATTAACTGTGGTAGTTAACCACTCGGCTCATGGTGGCTACGATCCCAGCAGGGAGATGAGAGTGAGGTATTGCCGCTCGCCCTCACATCCTGATAAGAAAACAATAACGATGCAACAACAAATCCACATACCAGCGACTACAATTCATCCAAGCCATAATCTCGTTGTAAAACGAACTCAAATCCGTACCTTATACTGAGCAACACTAACCCTGCGAGAAATCCCGAAGACTCTGGTAAAATCCTGTTAAACACACGGCATACACAACGTAAATCTAACAGGTTGCTAATCAAGCTCACGTCTGGGAGTCTCACTCGACCAGCTGCCCAATATACCTCAACAATACATAGAAAACTTAAAAACTATGGCTAGGAACAAAGTCTCACCGAAAACCAGAACGTAGTTCTACCCAATCGACGCAACGCTCGAGCGGCAGCAACTTCGTGTTCCTCGACTAGCCAATTACAGCTTCTAAAACTGGTATGAATTGGAAGAGCTTCTTAAGAGGAGTCCAACGCTACCTCGCACGAGCCAAAACAACCACCGGAACGACGGAAAATCGCCGGAAAAGCTCACGGCTGAACAGTGTCCTAGGGTTCGAAAGATAAGGAACGAAAGGCTGGAAATATTTGCTAAGTATGGAATTGATACCACCATTCGAAGACCAAGTCTTCCTATAAATAGCACTTGCTACGATTGGAAATCAATAACAATTATTGCCCACCGACAAAACTAGTCGACACTAACAAATTTCCCAAACCAGCAGACGCAAGAATCAACAGCTGATCTATACAACAATCGCTAAATGACTAACGACTGGTTCTCAAAACGGCGTCGCACCAACTTACTCAAACGACGTCGCATACTAAACCAGCAGCTGGGTATCCAGTCGCAAGACAAAACAACGCAACGCTTCTCTCTCTATGCTGGATCCAGTCGCAACCTCAAAACGCAGCGTTGCAACTAATTTGAACGACGTCACTCCACTGACGTCATCCAGTCGCAAACTCTCGCGAAATACCAGCAGCGAGTAATAGCGTCTAAACTCACTCGCAGCTGGACTCCCAGTCGCAACAACGAAACGACGACGCATACTCTTCGAGCTACAGGAAAGTTGACCCGCGTTGACCTCTACATCTGCTGATAGACCAGCAGGAACTCAAAACGCGATCTACCAGCTGGTACCAGACGCAACACCCAAACGACGTCGCGCCAACTAATCTAAACGCAGTCGTTTTAACCCTCAACGCAACTACGCTAAAGCATCTGCTGATCACAACCAACGCAACCAGACTTCACGCAAACGACGGCGTTTCAAGAATCTCGAGCTAAAATCCACATACCAGCGACTACAATTCATCCAAGCCATAATCTCGTTGTAAAACAAACTCAAATCCGTACCTTATACTGAGCAACAACTAACCCTGCGAGAAATCCCGAAGACTCTGGTAAAAGCCTGTTAAACACACGGCATACACAACGTAAATCTAACAGGTTGCTAATCAAGCTCACGTCTGGGAGTCTCATTCGACCAGCTGCCCAATATACCTCAACAATACATAGAAAACTTAAAAACTATGGCTAGGAACAAAGTCTCACCGAAAACCAGAACGTAGTTCTACCCAATCGACGCAACGCTCGAGCGGCAGCAACTTCGTGTTCCTCGACTAGCCAATTACAGCTTTTAAAACTGGTATGAATTGGAAGAGCTTCTTAAGAGGAGTCCAACGCTACCTCGCACGAGCCAAAACAACCACCGGAACGACGGGAAATCGCCGGAAAAGCTCACGGCTGAACAGTGTCCTAGGGTTCGAAAGATAAGGAACGAAAGGCTGGAAATATTTGCTAAGTATGGAATTGATACCACAATTCGAAGACCAAGTCTTCCTATAAATAGCACTTGCTACGACTGGAAATCAATAACAATTATTGCCCACCGACAAAACCAGTCGACACTAACAAATTTCCCAAACCAGCAGACGCAAGAATCAACAGCTGATCTATACAACAATCGCTAAAATGACTAACGACTGGTTCTCAAAACGGCGTCGCACCAACTTACTCAAACGACGTCGCATACTAAACCAGCAGCTGGGTATCCAGTCGCAAGACAAAACAACGCAACGCTTCTCTCTCTCTGCTGGATCCAGTCGCAACCTCAAAACGCAGCGTTGCAACTAATTTGAACGACGTCGCTCCACTGACGTCATCCAGTCGCAAACTCTCGCGAAATACCAGCAGCGAGTAATAGCGTCTAAACTCACTCGCAGCTGGACTCCCAGTCGCAACAACGAAACGACGACGCATACTCTTCGAGCTACAGGAAAGTTGACCCGCGTTGACCTCTACATCTGCTGATAGACCAGCAGGAACTCAAAACGCGATCTACCAGCTGGTACCAGACGCAACATCCAAACGACGTCGCGCCAACTAATCTAAACGCAGTCGTTTTAACCCTCAACGCAACTACGCTAAAGCATCTGCTGATCACAACCAACGCAACCAGACTTCACGCAAACGACGGCGTTTCAAGAATCTCGAGCTAAAACACGCTTCGACTGGTTTTGCCACCGACCAGTCGCTAGCTCCCCAAATCAGCTGACACGTCATCCAGCAGGTACCTCAAATACGCAAAAATACGAAATCTCCAGAATTGTTCAACACACGAAATGGAACCCGAAAATGCAACTCAAACACTCAAATAGAGATCTTAAACCAGCAGAACCTCTATTTATCGATTAATTCCAACGATAATTCTCCATTACAATCCAGGTCTCACAAAAATAGCATTTCAATTTAATCTCTCAAGTCTATAAACTTTCTAATTGCGGCCTTAAAAGTATCTGGGTGTTACAATTCTACCCTCCTTATAAAAATTTCGTCCCCGCAATTTACTTACTTAAACAGATCTGGGTAGCTTCTTTGCATATCAGATTCGACTTCCCACGTTGCTTCTCTTTCTGAGTGGTTCGCCCACTGAATCTTTATCATAGGGATCGTCCTATTTCTTAACCTACGATTTTCTCTTAAAATAATCTTCTCTAGAACTTCTTCATAAGTCAGATCTGGCGCTAGTTGGATCGGCTCATTTCTAAGCACATGCGAAGGATTCGCAATATATTTCCTCAAAGCTGATATGTCAAAAGCTGATGAGATTAATTGAGTTAATTAATCGGATTTCTTTGTGACATTCATATTTGAGCGAATGAATCTGGGCGATCAGCTTTGAGTCGATATTCTTGGAGAAGCTATCAGGTTTGTATAAGTCCTTGAAACAGACCTGGAGAGTTAGAGTTTTGTCGCGGGATCTGTTCATATGTGGTATTGGTCACCGCTGAGTGATCGTGTTCAGCAATCATAGCGAGATCTGTTGTTGCTGAGCATAAGAGAGTACGCTAGCTTGTTGTGTAGCGAGTAGCTAAACTACGTCATTTGGATTAGTTGGAACGACAGTGTTTTGGCTTAGCGAGCGAAGCTCAGTGTGTTAGCTTTGGTCTTCAGATTTGAGAGATATCTAAGTGTTAGGAAGCGACACCGTTTTGAAGTTTCAGACTTCGTTTTGCTAGCGATTCAGATCTGAGTAGCAGGTGACGTGTCCAGTTGTGAGAAAGGACTTGTGCGACGTCGTTTGAATTAGTAGGAACCTTCTTTGGCGTAGAGTGATATTTGTTGCGAGATCTGGATGTGAGCGGGAATATCAGCTTTGAGATTTAAGTTGTCGGTGAGATCTGTTCAGCGGTCTAGGACAGATTTTAGTATATAAGAGGACTTGGTCTTCATTGTTTTGTATTGTTTCCCGACACTTAGAATATTTCCCGATAGCGAACTCTGTCGCGATACCCTAGCTACTGTTCACCGAACCTTATCTTCTTCGATTGCCGACGGTAGACAGTTCCGATTGAAGTAAGAGTGGTAGCGTTGGACTCCTCTTGCTGAGACGCTTCGTTTGGTGCTTATTTTGGACTCGTGCTTGAAGCTGGTGAGGTGTGCTAAGACATCTCCCTTGTGTAGTCTGTTAGCGTTCCGTCCTAGCTTGTTGGGGTAAGTGTTCAGATTCTACCTTGTGTTATTTAGAGCTCTATGTTAAGATAGAGGGGTAGAATAGCGCTGGTCGAGTTCGTAGCTCCCAGCTGTTGCTTTTCTGTGTTTCGGTCCTTGAGTAGTTGCTTGTATTTGCCTCAGCAGGTGTGAGATCTGCGTTGCTCAGACCCTGTTTGTAGTAATTGTAGCACAGAATATTTGAGGTACGGATGTGAGCTTGCTTACAGTGTTGAGATTTGGCATGGATATGTGCTCATGCTTGCTGTTTTGTGATGTCGTGTATATTGTCTTGTTATCTGTTGCATTTTGTTGCACTGCATACACGCATCTGTTCCATGCTGTTATCAGATCTCTTGTAGCCATATCTTGCTGCTGATTTGAGCGTGCCAGGGTGCTTGTAGATGCGCGCGGGTAACTCCCGTCCCTCATCTCCCTGCTAGGACTGTTAGCCACCGTGAGCGGAGTGGGTAGCTCCCACATCTCATGTATTGGGCAACAGCAGGTTGAGCGTTGATAAAGCATCTGGTACCGTGTGTTGAGACGAGTGGGTAGCTCCCATATACTCACACACATTGTGGTCACTGCCTTCTGTTCGGATTTCAGTTGTTGAGCTGTCCTTGGAATCCTTTGGCTCCCTGTGTTCGGTTGTAGCCTTGATCTCATGCATAGCATTTACATTTTATCTGTTGCTATCTAACCGCTGTTTTCAGTTGCTCTCCGTACTGGGGTTTGACCCCTGTCCCTCTGGGACCTGGTTGTTTGTTGACTGTGTGTTTTCAGGTTATTATGGTTACTCTGCTGGTCATGGAGTAGACCCCCCAGCTGGTGGTGCTCCAGGAGGTGGTTAGAGTGTCCCAGTTAGCGTATAGCATATTATGTATCAGTACTGTTAGCCGGGGGTTGTCATGTGCTTTGTAGTAGTTGTTTTTTGGTACTTGATATATGTTTTAATGCTGTAATGTTGTACTGAGTGATTTTAAATACTGGGATATTTTGAGTATTGTTGTATTTTAAATTATATGTTTTAATCGTCAGGCCAAAGCGAAAATTTTAAGCCACTTTTGTATGCTTCCGCTATTGTTTTGCGTGGTTTAACTCTGTATGGTGCACGAGGCCTGACAGCTCTTTTGTCTACTCTGTGCCGTCTTCATTCGATCATGTATTCTTTTGATGGCTTCAACAGTCTGTTCTATAATATCAGGTCCTATATCTGTTCTTTCACGTACATCATCCCAATGTATCGGTGATCTACATTTTCTACCATACAGTGCTTCGTATGGATCCATTTCTATTGAAGCCTGATAACTGTTATTATATGTGAACTCAACTAAGGGCAATTTAGAATCCCAGCTGTCTGCAAAGTCGAGAACACATGCACGAAGCAAATCCTCCAGTGTTTGAATTACTCTTTCTGATTGTCCATCTGTTTGCGGATGGAAAGCTGTACTGAAGGTTAACTTAGTTCCCAAAGATTTATGTAGGCTTTTCCAGAACATCGAAGTAAATCTGGATCTCGATCTGATACAGAACTTGGAATTCCATGGAGTCTTACTATTCCCTTAACATACAATTCAGCATACCTATTCAGATCATACGTCGTCTTAACTGGCAAAAATTGTGCTGACTTGGTTAATCTATCAATGATAACCCATATAGCATTAAATCCATGGAGTGTTCTTGGTAATCCCACTACGAAATCCATTGCTATGTTATCTCATTCCCATACAGGTATAGGGAGAGGCTTTAACATCCCAGCTGGTCTCTGATGCTCTGATTTAACTTGCTGGCATGTTAAACATTCAGAAAAGAAACTGGAGATATCTCGTTTCATTCCTGGCCACCAAAACAGATGTTGCAAATCTTTATACATCTTTGTTCCTCCTAAAAATTTTGCTACCTAAATCGCATGTCTTATCGTTTTATTTAATTATTTGATATTATTGCCTTATGATTTATTTGACTTGGATTTCGAGTCCTTTTAGAGTTTGTATTTAGATGATGCAAGGCTGGAAGGAAGACCACGGGGACACCGAGGTATTGAGGTTTTCAATGAAAAATTTATTTCGAAGCCGTTTTAAAGAATTTAGTAATTTGAGGGATTTAGAATTTTATTCTTTTAAATGAGTAGTATTTTTGCTACTAAAATGACAAGTTTTACACACAATTGCATCATTACTAAAAATCGAATATTCTTACCTTATTCCAACCTCATATTTTCGAATATAATAGGCTAGGAGGGGAGTTTATTTTCACCAAACTTTCATTCAAATTTTCTAAGTGTGGAGGAGTAGCACCTTTTATCATTTTAAATAGCAACTTTGAGCACTTCTTAAACACAACTCTTGCCACTAATATACCTAATTATTCCTAAATTACCCTCACTAATCTACCACTCCCTTATACAAAGGAAACACTAACCCTACTCCCTCCCCCAAACCCTTGTGCACGCCTCCCTCTCCCCAAACCCTTGTGCACGCCGCCCCCTCCCTCTCCCCATTGCCTCTCCATTTTTGTGGTGGCTTAAGGTTTCTCCCTTGGCTTGGTGTGGTGTTCCTTGTCTTCCTCAAAGCCTACATCACTTCTTAGTTGTAAGTTTTTACAAATAAAGGAAAGTACAAAGATTCCTTGATGCACCTTTCAAGTCTATGTACATATGTGTGTTTATTTATGTTATGGTGATTGGATGAATCCACTTTTAACGCATATCATACTGTTTAATGTAATTCATTCATGTATTTTGCAGCCTAGTTCAGATCTGGACCTTTGGTGAAGGAGAGGGTTAAGGCCGTTTGGGGTGTGAGTGAGGTTGTGTTGGGGGTTGTCAAGGGTGGATCTTGAAGGGAGGAGAAGTCTAGTATGGCTTAGGTTTTGGTTCAAAGGGGTTAGCAGGGGTCCTGAGGGTCGTCCATAGGCTGTGTGAGGGGTCAGTCGGGTGCTGGGGTCAAGGGAAGGGGCTGGTTCGAAGTTGTGTTGCTAGCCTCTCCCAGATGAATTCCTGTGTGCGACCAGTAGGGTTGCGAGCGTCGGTGTGGTCATCTCAGAAATCTTTTTTGAATTCAGTTTTTTCCAGAAGCTATTCCATCGAGTTAGGGTCATGTGGCTCCATGTGTGAGGTCATTTGGTTAAACAATGGATTTTTAATGATTTTTACGATTTTGTCGCGCAAAGCGGTTCCTTTCGGGGCATTTTCAGGAAAGTTGGGAAATTGAGTCATAGGGGCTGTAAAAATTCATGAATGACTTTATTAGATGTTTTAAGGATATTATGAACTTATTTTAAGCATTTTTAGAGTTTATGAGATTATTTAACATTTATGAATTAAATGCCTAGAAAATGATTTTAGCATGGTTGACTATTTAAAGGGCATATGTTTACTTTTGAAGTATTTATGGGCAGAATTTTCATGAGGTTATGAAATTTTATTTAATTATTGAGGATTTGAGAAAATTATTTGAGGCAAGAACGAGAAAAAAAAAAGATTTTTGAATGATGGGACTTGATTGTGGTTTTTCTATGACGGATATGGAGTCGGAAGACGTTCCTCTTGCCATATCAAAAATGACGGGTCTGGGCTTCAGATAAGTACTGAGGTGCCTTTCCAACTGACGGGTCTGGGCTTCAGATGAGTACTTGAGTGCCTAGTGTTTATTAGCTTGATCAAGTGACATGAGGTTGAGAGACCACGGTCGAGGAACGGAATTCACGAGGAAAACATTTTAGAAAGATCATTTTTTTTTACAAAGATTTTTAGTCATTTTGAGCATGAAATGTTTTAATGCATACCCTTTTAAGTCAAGAAACTATTTAAGTAGAAATATTTTAATGCATGTACATGTATTATTTAGTACTCGTTATACCTCAGTTTTGTACTTGTTGAGTCTTTAGACTCACTATGCTTGGATGGTGCAGATGAGGCAGAGATCGAGATTAAGGAGCAGGATTCCTGAGCGGATTGCAGTCGGGCTTGGCACCTACCCAGCGACCTCTTGTTTCCGCTTAGCGCTTTCAGTTTTTTTAGCATATGTCGACTTGTTTTGAGAAAATATATTTCTCTTATGCGTGAGGATTTTTATGACGTAGCCAAATTTTAGTTATCATGCACGTTTATTTTATTGTTTAAGACTTTTATTAATCTTAGAAACCCTATGATGACGACTTACGATTATCGCTTCATTTAAAAATATTTTATCATCTGTCATGTGAGAGTTAGTATAAAAAAAATAATAAATATTTCTAGTATTTTCTTTTCCGCATTTAAGATCTCTTTTAAAACAAATATAATTTAAGAAGTGAGGGACTTTACAAAATCATAGTCGTGGAAAAATCGTGATCAATGCATGGATCGCAAACAACAACAATAAATCTAGTCATTACGCATACAAATCATACAACATCACATAAAAGCAGTGTAATATGATTTAAATGGTGAGAAAAAGGAGAATCAAGCATGCCGTTTGAAGAATTTTTTAATAATACGCGTTATCGGAGTAAAGGAATCGAGATTGGGACGATCAAACCTTGAAATCACACCACAAAACCGATGGAGCTCGAGCAAGAGGGGGAGGTGACGGCGTGAGGATTGAGGAGAGCACTAGGGTTTTCGAAAATTTGGAGTTGAATGAATGGATGGTGTTGCAAATGACCCCTCCAAAGATTTTAATTAGGAAAATAAAAGATTTTTCCTCTCAATAACCCTCACTAATTAAAAATGCTCATTAAAAATCAAATTTAAACTATTTAAACTTTAAACTTCTAATTTTCGTATATAAAATCCTCTAATTTTTAAAATGTAGTAAAATTCATTAAAATAACCCGTATAGGTGAAAAACAGGTTCTCCTCGACAAATATACATAAAAATCTAACTTTCCGTAAATAATACTTAAAATAATAGATTTTAGCTCTTAAAAATCAGAGGGGTTATAAATTTAAATAAATTTACCCCTAGTCATGCACTCATTCTCATGCAATTGGTGTTACAATTATCCCCCCTTATAGAAATTTCGTCCTCGAAATTAAGTTACGTACCGAAAAGCTCTGGGTAGCGCGTCCGCATGTCGGCCTCGGTCTCCCAGGTAGCCTCATCCTCTGAGTGATTCTGCCACCGGACCTTGACCATCGGAATACACCGCGCCCTAAGCCTGTGTTCCTCTCGTGCTAAGATATGAACTGATCGCTCCTCAAAAGATAGATCTGGTGCTAACTGAAGCGGCTCAAAATCTAACACATGCGATGGATTCGGGACATACTTCCAAAGCATTGAAATATGGAACACATTATGCACTGCTGACAGACTGGGTGGTAGTGCTACCCGATACGCCAACGTATCGACCCTCTCCAAAATCTCAAATGGTCCAATGAATCTCGAACTAAACTTGCCTCTCTGACAAAAACGCATCACGCCCTTCATGGGCGATATCCTCATGAATACGTGATCCCCTACGACCAACTCCAGATCTCGTCGTCTACGATCGGCATAACTCTTCTGATGACTCTGGGTTGTTCTCATCCGATCTCGGATCCTGGTCACAGTGTCAGCTATCTGCTGCACCATCTCTAGCCCAGTCAATACTCTCTCGCCAACCTCGTCCCAGTGCACGGGAGACCAACATCTTCTCCGATACAGAGCCTTGTAGGGAGCCATCCCAATCGATGCCTGAAATCTGTTAATGTATGTGAACTCTACCAAGGGCAATCTAGAATCCCAAGTACCCTGAAAATCTATTACGCATGCCCTCAGAAAATCCTCCAGAATCTAAATGACTCTCTCTGACTAGCCATCTGTATGTGGTGAAAAGCTGTACTGAACAATAACTTAGTCCCCAATGCGGTGGGCAAGCTCTTCCAAAATGCAGATGTAAACCTAGTGTCCCGATCTGACACTATGGAGACTGGTATGCCATGCAGCCTAACAATCTCTCTAATGTATAGCTCTGCATTCTGCGTCAAGGTGAAAGTGGTCTTCACCGGTAGGAAATGCACGGATTTGGTGAGTCGGTCCACAATCACCCAAATCGCGGTGTAACCTCTGGGACTCCTGGTAATCACACCAAAAAATCCATCGTAATGTTCTCCATTTCCACTCATGTATAGGGAGCGGATGTAGCAACCCTGCTGGTCGCTGGTGCTCTGCCTTGACCTGCTGACAGGTCAAACACTCGGATACAAATCACCCGATGTCCTTCTTCATCCCCGACCACCAATAAAGAGTATGTGAATCCCTATACATCTTCGTACTCCATGGGTGGATGGAGTACGTCGATGCATGAGCCTATGATAAGATCTCAGCCCTAAACTGCTCAGTATTCGGCACCCACATACGACCCCTGAAACGAGTGATCACATCCTTAACTGTATACAGGCTCCGGCCTCTGGACTCATCTCTCTGTCTCCACTGCTGCAACTGCTCGTCAGTGGCCTGATCGACACTAATCCGATCTCGAAGAGTCGGCTGAACTGTGAGCGTTGCCAAACTCGGTGCACACAGCCCCCTGAATAAAACTCCAACCCGAATCTCTGAATCTCAGCCTTTAGTGGTCGCTCGACTGATAGGCATGCCACCACTAAAGTTTTCCGGCTCAAAGCGTCTGCTACCACATTAGCTTTACCCGGATGGTAGCTGTAATGCCCAAGATTATTATGTAGTGATTAAGTGGGAGAAATGCAATGCCCAAGATTATTATGTAGTGATTAAGTAAATTTGAAATTTTTGGACGTTAGATTTTGATGAAGTCTGGTTGAGGATTCTCGGATTTCTTCTAGAAATGTTATGTTTCGAATTGAACTTCTTTGAGGTGAAATCTGGTTGAGATTCGAAGTTGAATTAATGAATGTCGGGAGGAATCTGTTTTCCAAGTGTTTAGAAGAGAAACGCTGCCGTTTTGGTGAAGTCTGGTGCGTTGCGTAAGTTATCGTGACCAGATAATGAAACGTGGTCGTTTTGGAGAAAGCTGGTAGAATCTTACCAATCGTTGATAATATAAGTGCAATACGTTGTCGTGTTACGAAGACTAGTAGTAGCGCTATTGTAGCGGAATCCGGACGTCAACGCCAGTCAACTCTCCTGTAGCTTGCAGCTGGTTTTGCGAGAGAGTTAACGACTGGATTTGATGACGAAATTTATGCGACGTCGTTTGAATTAGTTGGAACGCAGCGTTTTGATGCAACGTCTGGTTGTCCAGCTTTTGGGATTTGAGAACCAATCGTTGGCTTGTGAAGCAGTGACCAGTCGAGGGATTTGAAACCAGTCGATGGTTTGTTGTATCTGCTGGTTTAACCAGTAGTGGAAGCAACACGACGTCGTTTTGATTTATGAAACAGGAACCGCAATACGACACCGTTTGAATTAGTTAGCGGGACCAGTCGATAAAGTATTTTAGTTTGACCAGCTGTTGAGTTCTTTCAGTAGAGATCTAGAACCAGCCGTTGATGTGTTGCGACGTCGTTTGAATTAATTATTACGGCGTCGTTTTGATGTTAAAGAAACGCAACGTCTGGGTGTTATTGCGACTGAGTATTTCAGCAGCTGGTTATCCAGAATAACGAATGATGAAGTCTGAACAACAGTTGGGACATCTGGTTAACGATATATATTGTTGCAAAGATCGGTTTGAAGCGGTGTGAGTATATCCTATTTTGGTATTTAAATACTCAGCATGACACGTGGAATTCATACAGATTACGTTGGAAATTCCACAGAAAACAGAGATCGTTGTTATAAATAAGATTGAATTCGAAATCCTTGTAACTTTTGCTACAGACTTCAGGAGTTGATTCTGTGAAGTTACTAGGAACGATAAAGTGAAAGAAATATCTGAAGAATTCGAAGAGAGAGTAGCAAAGGTATAATTTAACAGTGAGAGTCAGGGATTAGAAACTCAAGAATGAGATTTCTTGAGTTATCCCGATGAAATCACATACTTGTTGATTACTGTTCTTGATTTAGAACTGGAGTTGTATGTGTCGATCCATCACAGGTAGTGGATCTTTTATATTTGCATGATATTGCATAACACAAAGAGAATATGAATTGATTCTAATGCCCAGGACTGAGATGACCTGATTTTCGAAGTTGGAGTTAACTTCGATAGATGGATATCCATGTCAAGATCGTATACGAATCTTGATGGCGTTGATGTGAAATGGAATCAGTTCTGAGACGAAGAATGGAGATAGATTCATTGCATTGCATTTCAGTATTGACATGTTGATATATATTTATTTATTCTAGTGCATATACATGTTGATTATATTGAGATTGTTTCTCACCGGAGTTTATCCGGCTGTTGTCTTGTTTTGTATGTGTGCATGACAACAGGTAGAAGAGAGCTGAGTTGATTGGGCAAGGGTAGTGAGAGCTGGCTACCTAGATGAAGGGCAACAAATAAGAAGAACCTCTAGAGATCTGCTGCTAGCATAGCGTTAGTGTTTGATGAAATATGGTTTTGTGACTACTGGTTAGATCTTGTATTGATAAATATAACATGCAATAACCGTTGTACTATTAAATGTTCTGTTTATAAATAACCAGTTTTTGGAAACAAACATAGTTCTGTTCTGTTACCAACGACCAGCTTTTGGGGACCAAATTAAAAAAAAATTTACCAGATTTTACTACTTAAACTTGTTGGTTTAATTAAACGCTAATTAACCTCCCTAAGATGAGATTAGAAGAATAATTGTGAGCAGAGAGCCTCACAACAGGTGGTATCAGAGCCCACTAAACCATTAAGTTGTTCTAGATGAGGGGGGTAGATTGAGTCTTGTCAATTGATTTATTGCGTGTTTGCATGGTATATGTCTTACTGTTTTGAATTTATATCACTTGATTACTGTGAATAAATGGTAAGAGTATGCTGAAGAGTTATGAAAATTACATGTTCTTTGAAGTGATTAGTAGCATGTATTGAATGAAGTATGAATCAGAACTCGATCTCTTGAGACGTAGCACATTGATATGTGCTAACCAGATGAGGGACTGAGATTTGTTATTGATATGATGAAGGATTGTGAACAAATCTCTCTGATTTTTAGATATGCCTCCTCGAAGAACAACTACCCAGCAGACTGGAACAGTTCCGCGAACAGAGCAGGGTAGTACATCGACTGATGTATTGAATGCAGCTGCAACCCCGATGGAAACATTGTTGAAACGATTTCAGTCTTTTAAACCACCAACCTTGATAGGAACATAAAATGCAATAGATTGTGAGAACTGGTTAGAGGATATAGAACAGTTATTTGAAGCGCTGGATTATACCGATGATCGTCGGGTGAAATTGATAGTACATCAGTTGCATGGTCTTGGTAAAAGTTGGTGGATAGCAACAAAGAAGGAACTTGAAAATCAAGGTACTGTGATTACTTGGGCAGTATTTAGAACAGCCTTCTATCAATGATTCTTTCCCGTCTCTTATCGAAAGGACAAAGGAGCAGAATTTGCAAACTTGAGACAGGGGCAGTTGAATATTGAAGAATATGTTGCCAAATTTACAAGCTTGCTCAAATTCGCTCCACATGTTGCTATCAGTGATGAAGCGCAAGCCGATCAGCTTATCAATGGCTTGAATCCCGATGTGTTCACTTTGGTGAATACAGGGCGACCAAATACTTTTGCCGATGCATTGAATCGCGCAAAAGGAGCAGAAGCTGGATTGCTAAGGCAAGGAAGAGCGCAATTTGTGCCATCAGCAGCCAAATTAGCACAGGAGAACCCAAAGATTCCACCACCCCCTCGATTTGATGCTGGAAGCAGTGGTAGTGGAAAGAAAATTTCTTTAAAGGAAAAGGAAAACAATTCAAGCGTCCAGGTACCAGTAGCTCCTCCAGTTCAAGTGAATTCAAACAACTAGGAGCTGGACAGCAATCTGGTGATTACTGTACCAAGTGTGGAGGCAAACACAACACTGAACAGTGTAGAGGAGTGTTTGGCCTTTGCCGCATTTGTAATCAACGTGGACATTTTGCAAGAATCTGTCCTCAACGAGGTGCTGGAAGTTCACAGAGTACTGGGGCATCGAGATCACTGCCACCACCAGAAAGACAAGCATCTTCTGTACATTCTTTCCAACCACAAAATCAACAACAGGGTAGACAAGGAGGAAGTCAAACAGTGAGTCAACCTCCTAAATAGCAAGCACGAGTGTTTGCATTGACTGAAGAGCAAGCACAGGCAGCCCCTGATGATGTTATTGCAGGTAATTGCTATCTTTGTGGTTATCCTGCCTATGTACTCAATGATACTGGTGCTTCACACACATTTATTTCTGAGCATTTTGTTGTGACACATTCGTTGCCTATTGAATCATTGACTGAGGTAGTATTAATCTCTTCACCTCTGGGAAGGGTATGCTATCAGTAAAAGCTGTTAAGCATTGTATACTACAGTTTGAGGGTCATGAGATTGAGATTGATTGTGTTATTCTTGGGTTGTCTGATTTTGATTGTATTATCGGCATAGATATGTTAACCAAGTACAGGGCAACAGTGGATTGTTTCCAGAAAGTGGTTCGATTTAGACCCGAGAAAATTGATGAATGGAAATTTTATGGTAAGGGATCTCGAGCCAGAATTTCTTTGATTTCTGTGATTTCTATGACGAAGCTATTACAGAAAGGAGCAGAGGGATTCCTGATTTATACAGTAGATGTGAAGAAGAATAGCCCGAATCTGGTTGACATACCAGTAGTTTGTGAATTTGCTGATGTCTTTCCTGATGAAATTCCAGGATTACCTCCATATCGAGAGGTAGAGTTCAGTATTGAATTGATGCCAGGTACACAACCGATATCAAAAGCGCCGTACCGAATGGCACCAATTGAATTGAAAGAATTGGAAGAGCAGCTTGAAGATCTTCTGGCCAAAGGGTACATTAGACCAAGTGTTTCCCCTTGGGGCGCTCCGGTATTATTTGCACGCAAGAAAGATGGATCAATGAGATTATGTATTGACTATCGGCAATTGAATAAAGCAACGGTAAAGAATAAATACCCTTTACCGTGAATAGATGATTTATTTGATCAGTTTCTGGGTTCGTCAGTATATTCCAAGATTGATTTGAGATCCGGATATCATCAATTGAGAGTAAGATATGAGGATATATCGAAAACTGCATTTCGAACGAGGTATGGTCACTATGAGTTCATCGTTATGCCGTTTGGATTGACAAATGCTCTGGCAGTGTTTATGAGTTTGATGAACAGGGTATTTCAGAAATATCTTGATGATTTTGTGATCATATTTATTGATGATATTCTGATTTATTCAAAGAACATGTACGATCATTCGAACCATCTCAGAACCGTTTTGCAAACTCTAAGAGATGAGAAATTGTATGCTAAACTGTCGAAATGTGAGTTTTGGTTGCGAAAAGTGATCTTTCTTGGCCATATCATTTCTGGAGAAGGTATTTCTGTTGATTCAAGTAAGATAGCGGCCGTGATTAATTGGCCTAGACCAACATCTGTGCCAGAAATTCGAAGTTTTATGGGTCTTGCAGGGTATTATCGACGGTTTATCCAGGATTTTTCGAGTATTGCAAAGCCTATAACTCAACTAACACAGAAGAATGCACCGTTTATTTGGTCAGAGGCTTGTGAAAACAGTTTTCTCGAATTGAAGAAGAGGTTAACGACAGCACCAGTTTTGACGATTCCTTCGGTAACTGGTGATTTTGTGGTGTATTGTGATGCTTCTCACCAAGGATTGGGGTGTGTTTTGATGCAACGAGGACATGTGATTGCATACGCTTCGAGACAGCTGAAACCACATGAGATACGATATCCAATTCATGATCTTGAATTGGCAGCCATCGTGTTTGTACTAAAGATATGGCGACATTATCTTTATGGTGAGAAATTTGAGATCTTCTGATCACAAGAGTTTAAAGTATCTATTTTCGCAGTCTGAATTGAATATGAGGCAACGAATATGGCTGGATTTATTGAAAGATTTTGATTGCGAAATCAAATAATATCCCAGGAAATCCAATGTAGCAGCCGATGCTCTTAGTAGACAAGTTTGTGCGTTGTCCTTGACTACGATAAGTGTATCTAGTTTAATAGAGGATTGCTGTACTTCTGGATATTTGTTTGAAACAGATGTGAAGCCAATGAGAATTTGTTCCATCATAGTTGAACCCGAACTATTGATTCAGATTAAAGAAGCACAAAAGAAGGATTTGGATATCCAGAAATCTGTTGAAATGATTAAATCTGGACATCAATCGGAATATCGATTAGGTGCTAATGATGTACTATATGTGCATAACAGACTTGTTGTTCCCGATGTTATAGCATTGAGACACCAGATTTTGAATGAATCCCATAGAAGTATATTCAGTGTGCATCCTGGAGGTATAAAGATGTAATATGATCTAAAGAAACAGTCCTGTTGGAAACAAATGAAGTCTGATGTGACTAATTTTGTCTCGAAGTGCTTGAATTGTCAACAGGTGAAAGCTGAAAGGAAGAAACCTGCTGGGTTACTACAAAGTCTGTCAGTTCCTGAATGGAAATGAGATCACATTTCTATGGACTTTGTAACGAAGTTACCAAAATCATCCCGAGGTTGTGATGCTATTTGGGTAATTATCGATAGGTTGACAAAATTTGCTTGTTTTATTCCGTATCGAATGACCTATCGACATGATCGAATGGCAGATCTCTACATTAAAGAAGTGGTCAGACTTCATGGTGTGCCAAAATCAATTGTCTCTGATAGAGATCCACGATTTACTTCACACTTTTGGAATAGTTTGCAACAAGCTCTAGGCACAAAATTGCATTTGAGCACTGCATATCATCCTCAAACCGATGGGCAATCTGAAAGAACCATTCAAACTCTTGAGGATATGCTTAGAGCAGTAGTACTGGACTTTGGTATTACATGGCAAGATTCATTACCACTGGTGGAATTTTCATACAACAACAGCTATCAAACCAGTATCGAAATGGCTCCGTTTGAAGCGTTGTATGGAAGTAAATGTCGTTCACCATTATATTGGGATGATGTATCGGAGGTACCTGAATTGGGACCAGATTTGATTAGATAAATGACTGAGAAGGTGAAGTTGATTCAGCAGAAAATGAGAACAGCGCAGCATAGGCAAGCCAGATATGCAAATACCAGACGTAGACCTTTGTGTTTTGAAACAGGGGACAAAGAATTTTTGAAGATTTCTCCTTTCAGGGGTACAATCAGATTTGGTAAACGTGGAAAATTTTCTCCGAGATTCATTGGTCCTTATGAAATTCTTGAGAAAATAGGCGATCTCGCTTATTGACTGGCATTACCTCCATCTCTTGTTGGTATACATGATGTCTTTCATGTATCTATGATAAGGAAATATCTGCCTGATGTATCTCATGTTATTCCTACTGAAGAAGCTGAACTCGATGAAACTTTGAGTTATTTTGAACAGCCGATACAGATTCTTGATCAAAAAGAAAAACAACTCCGAACTAAGATTATTCCATTGGTGAAGATTCAATGGAATCGACATGGAGTTGAAGAAGCTACATGGGAAGTTGAGGAAGATATGAAACAACGCTTTCCCTATCTTTTCCAATGAGGTTAGCTCTTATTCAGACTCTGTCATCTCATTATTTTTTTATGCGCTTATAGAGACTGCTGATGAGTTCGAGGACGAACTCAGATTTTAGAGGGGGAGAAATGTAATGCCCAAGATTATTATGTAGTGATTAAGGGGGAGAAATGTAATGCCCAAGATTATTATGTAGTGATTAAGTAAATTTGAAATTTTCGGACGTTAGATTTTGATGAAGTCTGGTTGAGGATTCTCGGATTTCTTCTGGAAATGTTATGTTTCGAATTGAACTTCTTCCAGGTGAAATCTGGTTGAGATTCGAAGTTGAATTAATGAATGTCGGGAGGAATCTGTTTTCCAAGTGTTTAGAAGAGAAACGCTGCCGTTTTGGTTATCGCGACCAGATAATGAAACGTGGTCGTTTTGGAGAAAGCTGGTAGAATCTTACCAGTCGTTGATAATATAAGTGCAATACGTTGTCGTTTTACGAAGACCAGTAGTAGCGCTATTGTAGCGGAATCCGGACGTCAACGCCAGTCAACTCTCCTGTAGCTTGAAGCTGGTTTTGCGAGAGAGTTAACGACTGGATTTGATGACGTCAGTTATGCGACATCGTTTGAATTAGTTGAAACGCAGCGTTTTGATGCAACGTCTGGTTGTCCAGCTTTTGGGATTTGAGAACCAGTCGTTGGCTTGTGAAGCAGCGACCAGTCGAGGGATTTGAAACCAGTCGATGGTTTGCTGTATCTGCTGGTTTAACCAGTCGTGGAAGCAACGCGACGTCGTTTTGATTTATGAAACAGGAACCGAAATACGCACCGTTTGAATTAGTTAGCGGGACCAGTCGATAAAGTATTTTAGTTTGACCAGCTGTTGAGTTCTTTCAGTAGAGATCTAGAACCAGCCGTTGATGTGTTGCGACGTCGTTTGGATTAATTATTACGGAGTCATTTTGATTTTAAAGAAACGCAACGTCTGGGTGTTATTGCGACTGAGTATTTCAGCAGCTGGTTATCCAGAATAACGAATGATGAAGTCTGAACAACAGTTGGGACATCTGGTTAACGATATATATTGTTGCAAAGATCGGTTTGAAGCGGTGTGAGTATATCCTATTTTGGTATTTAAATACTCAGCATGACACGTGGAATTCATACAGATTACGTTGGAAATTCCACAGAAAACAGAGATCGTTGTTATAAATAAGATTGAATTCGAAATCCTTGTAACTTTTGCTACATACTTCAGGAGTTGATTCTGTGAAGTTACTAGGAACGATAAAGTGAAAGAAATATCTGAAGAATTCGAACAGAGAGTAGCAAAGGTATAATTTAACAGTGAGAGTCGGGGATTAGAAACTCAAGAATGAGATTTCTTGAGTTATCCCGATAAAATCACATACTTGTTGATTACTGTTCTTTATTTAGAACTGGAGTTGTATGTGTCGATCCATCACAGGTAGTGGATCTTTTATATTTGCATGATATTGCATAACACAAAGAGAATATGAATTGATTCTAATGCCCAGGACTGAGATGACCTGATTTTCAAAGTTGGAGTTAACTTCGATAGATGGATATCCATGTCAAGATCGGATACGAATCTTGATGGCGTTGATGTGAAATGAAATCAGTTCTGAGACGAATAATGGAGATAGATTCATTGCATTGCATTTCAGTATTGATACATGTTGATATATATTTATTTATTCTATTGCATATACCTGTTGATTATATTGAGATTGTTTCTCACCGGAGTTTATCCGGCTGTTGTCTTGTTTTGTATGTGTGCATGACAACAGGTAGAAGAGAGCTGAGTTGATTGGGCAAGGGTAGTGAGAGCTGGCTACCTAGATGAAGGGCAACAAATAAGAAGAGAGATCTGCTGCTAGCATAGTCTTGAAATAGTTAGCGTTAGTGTTTGATGAAATATGGTTTTGTGACTACTGGTTAGATCTTGTATTGACAAATATAACATGCAATAACCGTTGTACTATTAAATGTTCTGTTCATAAATAACCAGCTTTTGGAAACAAACATAGTTCTGTTCTGTTACCAACGACCAGCTTTTGGGGACCAAATTAAAAAAAAAATTTACCAGATTTTTCTACTTAAACTTGTTGGTTTAATTAAACGCTAATTAACCGCCCTAAGATGAGATTAGAAGAATAATTGTGATCGGAGAGCCTCACAGTAGCTAATGTAACAATCGTAGTCCTTAACTAACTCCAGTCATCTCATATTCAGTTCCTTCGGGGTGAAGAAGTATTTGAGGCTCTTATGGTCGGTGAAAATCTAGCACTTCTCACCGTACAAGTAGTGTCTCCACATTTTCAGTGCGAACACTACTGCTACAAGCTCCAGATCATGCGTCGGATAATTCTGCTCATAACTATTCAGCTGTCTCGACGCATACGCGGTGACTTTGCCACCCTGCATCAGAACTGCACCCAAACCTCTCAGGGAAGCATCTGTAAACACCACAAACTCTTCCTGATCTACCGGCATCGCTAGGTCTGGCACTAAGTTAGAGCCTCTTTCAACTGATCGAAGCTCCTTTGATACTCGGGACTCCACACGTATCTCACATTCTTCTTGGTTAGGGCTGTCAAGGGCATTGAAATCGAAGATAAGCCCTTGATGAACTTGCGGTAATATCCGGCTAAACCCAAGAAACTGCGAATCACTGCTGCATTTTTCGGAATCCCCCAGTTTTGTACTGCCTCGACTTTCAATGGGTCGACTGAAATCCCATCTCTAGAAATGATATGCCCCAAAAATGCCACCTGCTCAAGCCAAAACTCGCACTTATTGAACTTAGCATACAATTTGTGCCATCTCAGTGTCTGAAATGCGGTGCAAATGCTTTCTATGCTCCGCTAAGCTCCTGGAGTAGACTAAGATGTCGTCGATGAATACGATGATGAACTGGTCTAAGTACTGTCTAAAAACCCGATTCATCAAATCGACCCATCCAAACGGCATCACCAAAAACTCGTAGTGGTCGTAACGCGTCCAGAATGCAGTCTTGGACATGTCCTCCTCTCTGACCAGTAACTGATGGTAAACAGATCTCAAATCAATCTTGGAGAAAACCGAAGCCCCCTGCAACTGATCAAACAAGTCCTCAATCCTCGATAGTGGGTACTTGTTCTTTACTGTAACTCAGTTCAACTCTCGGTAGTCGATGCACAACCTCATACTGCCATCTTTCTTCTTTACGAACAGTGCTGGTGCACCCCATGGAGAAGAGCTAGGGCGAATAAATCCTTTGTCGAGCAACTCCTGAATCTGCTCCTTCAGTTCTTTCATCTCGGTAGGATCCAGCCGGTACGGTGCCTTATAGATGGCACTTTACATGGCGCCAACTAAATCAAAAACTCCACTTCTCGCTCCGATGGAACTCCCACAACGTCATCAGGGAAAACATCTGAAAAGTCCCTGACTACCTCCACCTCAGACATTGAAGGGCCTGCTTAATTTACTGAGGTGGTAACACTGGCCAAGAACGCCTGACACCCAAGCTCAACTAGCTTCCTCGCCTGTAGAAAAGAGATAAATATGGACTTCTGCAGTCCCTTGGCTTCTTCAAAGAGGAAAGTCTCATGTCCTGGCGGCCTGATCGTCACTGTCCTCTGATGAATCAATCATTGCCCCATACTCGGTCAACCAGTCCATCCCTAGAATAAGGTCAAATCCCGGCACCGGCAACACGATCAAGTCTGCCCTGACTGCATGACCCTGAAACATCATCACCAATCCCTGAACAACACTGGCCATCATTAACTCCTCCCCTGACGGGATCGCCACTACGAGAGCCACACCCAAGCTCTCCGGGATAATACTCATCCTCTGAATGAACGCACTCGAGATGAACAAGAGAGTCGCCCCTAAATCTAGCAAGGCAATGGTAGTGACACCTAAAACACGGATCCTGCCTGAAATCGAAACGTCAACACAGACACGCGTTCTAGATTTCAATAAATAGTTTAGATGCCTAAAAACATTTCTAGGTTCACTAGTCCTACCCGTCTAAGTTCCCAAGGAAAGTCCTAGATGGTCTAATAGTTCTACTTAGATTCAACCCCACAACCTAAGGCATAGAATCTTCTAACAGTGCTCTACTCAACATGCAATCCAGAACACAACAAATACCAAAAAATTCCAGGATTATGGGAACTATGGAAATTCTAAAATAGAATACTCAGTGTCGTGTATGGATCTGCAGCCTCCATCTGCATCACGTATACACGACCCGAGGACTGTCTCTTCTTAGGTCAATCCTTAGAAATATGCCCCGGTTCCTTGCAATGGTAACACCTGCCTGATCCTGCCATGCACGGTCCTGGATGCTGCTTATGGCACTCCTTGCATATCAGTGTCCCTCCAGGTCTAGGGGCATTGGTCCCCTGCTGCTGCGGCCTCTGCTGGCCCTGCGGCCTATGCTTCTATGGCCCCTGAGGATTTGGGCCCTTAGGAGGCCCTTGAAAAGGTCTCTTCGCCGGCTGCTGCAAAGACTATCCCCTGACGGGCTGCTGGAACTGCCTCTTCTGCTGATAGTCGTCACTCATGTCCTTCCGACCCCTCTCAGACCGGTAAGCTCGGTTAACTGCAGCCATGTATGAAGTCACGTCTGCCATTTTGACATCGTGGAGGATGTCTGGTCTCAGCCCATCAGTAAACTGTCTCAACTTCTCGCTTTCCACCAGCTCGATCAAGGGCACAAAGTGACACCCCACTCGAACTGCCGGACATACTCGACTACAGACTTTTCTCCCTGGCGGAGACTCATGAATTCCTTGATCAGCTGACTCCGGGCGTCCATGCTGAAATATTTCTCGAAAAAGACAACCTTGAACCTCTCCCAAGTCAGGTCCTCCAACACCAACCCGACCACTGCACTCTCCCACCAAAGTGATGCATCTCCCTTCATCATGAAAATGGCGCATCTAACCCTTTCAGCATCCTGAAGGCCCATATAGGAAAAGATGGTCTACAGAGAACGGATCCATTCCTCAGCAACTAATGGATCTGTAGTCCCGACAAAGTCCTTGGTCCCTGCTTGCGGAACCGCTCAGCCGCATCCTCCTCGTGAGACTTCCTAGATCGATCCGACTGCCTCTCTAACTTCTTGGTGATCTCGGCCAGCATGTCAACGCTAGCCCTCTCGCAAGGCATCAACTGCGGAGGTGGCGGAGGAGGAGGTGCATCATCATCCTGCTGATCCCTGGCACGTCTGGGAGGCATACTGGCACACAAAACCCTTCACGTAAATCCAATTGCATGACTAGGCGTCTAACTCTTAAACTCCTAAGTTAAAAAGAATGCAGAAATAGAACATGCATCATGTGAAAATATGAATCGTAAAACCTTAAAATTTACAGACTGACAGTGCGACTTCTAAGCTCCACGTAGCAGGCTATTACCCCACCAGAACCACCGATCTGATACCAACTGAAACGAACCTAACTCTAGAAAAAAAAATTAATTGCGGAATAAACATTCTTCAAAATAAATTTAGACCATTAAAACAAAATCTTTCTTCGACTTTATCGTAAAGGCATAGATAAATAAATATCTAAAAAAATAAATCACGGGTTTAACATTGAAGTAAAGAAGAGAAAACTGCTGGAACTGAAAATGTCTAATAAAATAAAAGCGTCTGGAGTGATCACGGGGTAACAGCTGCAGCGGCGATCAGAGGTCCACACCTCCAGTAAAGTCAACGGCGGGATCACCTGCATCATTTAAATCTAGTGAGCCTAAAGGCCCATCATGCTCTATCTGATAATAATGAGATACATATAATAAAACCACGCACAAGCACATAAATATCGTAAAATAACTTAAAAACGTGCATGCATGAATGATCGTAAATCATGGCTCATAAATTAGTCGTAATAGTGCACAGTCGCTTATCATAACATAATGAGGCATGAACATAACATAAAAGTCGTACGAGTCGTATCCATGATGTGTGGGTCATTATACATTAACGATTGATCAATCACAAAAACCAACGTGCACGGCGATGCGGTTCATCCAACCTTTCTCGGGTCCCCAACACCTCTATGCTGCCACTTCACCATGTCGTGAACACATGGATCCATAAGCTCATTATAACATTAAAAAATGTTCATCGGGCCCGGTATCCTTATTCCACTCATCATTACTTGCCACAAACCACTTCAATCCCTCAAAATATTTTCTTTTCTTCCATGCCTTTAACATTTCGTAAAACTTTATGATGCTTGTACGTCATAAACATGCAACTTAAAAGGTTTAACCCGTCAATATATATTTAATTTCCTTTAAACATTAACATAACCATATACATAAAATACTACATATATAATTAAATATATATTTACGGGCTTCTATATTTTCTTTCATCCCCCGGTCAAATACTGGTTCAATTGGCTGGCCCACTAATTCTAAGCCCAAAAGCCTAGACCTGGTCTTAGACTGTGACTTAACCCAACACTCGACTTGACCCATTAAACTCAAAATTGAATTTAAAAATTGATAAAAGTACTCGGTCCTTCAACTTAAAATCAAACATTAAAATTTGACAAAATATCAGTCTCACAAACTAAAAATCAAACTTTAAAATTTTATACAATTATTAGGCCCGAGATTTAGACTTTAAAAGTTTGACTTAAAATATTCGGCCCATTATACTTATTCGGACTTTAGACTTTAAAATAAAAATACCCGATCCAGAAATAAAATAATCCGGACCCGACTTTAAATAATTTGACCTGAACCGGTTCAGCTGGACCACCCCAACCGGCCGAACACACCAAACACTAGCCGCCGCCTCCTAGCACACCCAACGCCTTGCCCCCTTCGACCGCACTGTTCCGGCCACCCTTGGTCGGAACCTAGCCGGCAGATCGCCCCCAGGTCCGACCGTCCATCTAGGCCGAGCCACGGCTTGAACCATGGGCTACATGGTTCGAGCCGCCTCCCCACCTAGCCTCGGACCACCTACGGATCACCTTGACCGAAGCATCTCAAGAATAAATCATAGTCGTGGGAAAAATCATGATCAATGCATGGATCGCAAACAACAACAATAAATCGAGTCATTACGCATACAAATCACACAACATCACATAAAATCAGTGTAATATGATTTAAATGGTGAGAAAAAGGTAGAATCAAGCATGCCTTTTTGAAGAATTTTTGAAGAATACGTGTTGTCGGAGTTGAGGACTCGAGATTGGGACGATCAAACCTTGAAATCACACCACAAAACCGATGGATATCGAGAAAGATGGGGAGGTGACGACGTGAGGATTGAGGAGAGCACTAGGGTTTTCGAAAATTTGGAGTTGAATGAATGGATGGTGTTGCAAAAGACCTCTCCAAAGATTTTAATTAGGAAAATAAAAGATTTTTCCTCTCAATAACCCTCACTAATTAAAAATGCTCATTAAAAATCAAATTTAAACTATTTAAACTTTAAACTTCTAATTTTCGTATATAAAATCCTCTAATTTTTAAAATGTAGTAAAGTCCATTAAAATAGCCCGTATAGACGAAAAAAGGGTTCCCCTCGACAAATATACATAAAAATCCTATTTTTCATAAATACTACTTAAAATAATAAATTTTAGCTCTTAAAAAAATCTGAGGGCTTATGAATTTAAATAAATTTACGCCTCGGTCGTCCCAGTCTCGTCCACACGTCCGAAACTCGATCAGGATAATAAAATGTCATGAACATCTTAAAACATTAAATGATCGCTTAAACACATAAAATGACACATAATTTTCCTAGAAATAATTTTTTCCCTTGTCATGCACTCATTCTCACGCAATTAGTATTCTGGGCGTTACACAAGACCATTCCATTGGTGATGGTTCAATGGAGCAAGCAGAGGCTACCTGGAAATTGGAAGATAAGATGAGACAGGAGTGGCCTCATATGTTTGAGTATGCGTTGTATTGACACAGGTAATCTTTTGCTTGCTGACTAGTGTTTGGAGTCATTTTGTACTCTTGGTTAGTGGCTTCTTGGAGAGCATTGAAGAATGTTGGATTGTTACGTATTTTGGTTTTGGATAGTTTTCTGGTATTCTTTCAGTTCTGGCTTCTAGTTGTGGTTCTATTTCGAGGACGAAATCCATTTCTAGTTGGGGAGATGTGGGGACTAGAAATTATCAGATGGTAATTAATGAGTTAATCATTTTGGGGTTAACCAAAAGAGATTTTCAGCTTGGCAAGTTGCTGGTGAAGGGATCAGCTTAGATGCGTGCTGGTCCAGGAAATTGTGCTAAGCTGATGGCACAAGCTGTTCGGGTTTCAGTTCATATTATCATTGGTATTTGAAGCATGATTTTGAGCACTGATGATTAGAGCTGATTGATGATCGTTAATAGAGATGTTACAGCTTAGAGAATTTGGATTTCTAGGAACCAGTTTTGCTGTCAGCTGGTCTGAGGTTTTGCACGAGCTAGTTGAGGTAAACTGTTTCAGGTTCAGCGTGATCTGATTCTAGTTTAGAGGTATGCTGGTAGGTTTTTGAGATTTAAACCAAGATCAGCTTTGGTGTAAACTGTTGGTAACCTTCGGTTTTGGCATAGATCAGATCAGACGTGAGCTGGTATGAGATAATAGCTCTGATTTGGGCTGCTTTGTTGTGCTGGTTTGAGTTCTGCGATGAGCTGGTTTCGGGGACACTAGCTTAGAGGTGATCAATCTGGGATTTCCTATGTTTTGCGAGCTGGATCCAGCTTAGAGTAGTGCTGGATGCTCTGAGCTGGTCTGTTTTGAGCACGACTGGATTTTGGAGTCTGTGTACCTGATCTGCTACAGTGGAGAAGTCCGAGCTGGTTTGACTTTACTATAGCTATAAGCTGGGAGTATATATATATATAAGTGTTAACTGACACTTAGTTATTTTTTAACAACACATCTCCTTATCTTCTCTCGAGTACGCCGACAGATATTATTCAAACCCTCATGACTACTGTTCACCCGATCTAGTGTTTCATCGATTTTCGGAGATTTGCTGGTCAGATTTGAGTGAGGGTACCTCTATTTGAAACCCCTCTTCGAGGCCAACGTTCTTGTACCCGTTTGGAGTCGGAAGAAGGCCGGACAGAGACACCACGTAGGAACTATGTGAGCTAGGTTTCGTGATTTGCCACCTAGTTGAGCTCCGATTCAGGTAATCATGTTCTGCTAGCGTTAGTTTCTGTTCCTAGCGTTTGTATTTGAGCTGAAAAGTGCTCTGAAGTAGACGTAGATGTTTTGAGCTACGAAGCTTTAGGTCGTGAGCCGTGTAAGCTGAGCAGAGCTGACTTATTAGGTATCTTGGCAGATTAGAACCTTTCTTGTGGTTTTGCCGTCAGCTGCTGGCCTTGAGCTATTGGCCCAGACTTGAGCAGAGCTAGGAGTGTTCTGCTGTTAGCTGAGCTTAGGTATTGTACAAGATCTGCTTAAGGTATGGATTGAGCTTATTTTAACAGCTTTGACATAAGCATGAGAATATTTCCAGCGTGAAATAACTGCTGTGTGTTATGTGCTGGCCATAAGCTGAGTCTGCTTAGCCGTGCTTGATATGATGATTCTCTGATTTTCTTATGCATGATTATTTTATGTTTATGGTGTAAGCTGAGATTGTCTTGCATACATACATATCACCTTGAGCCGATTTCTTTTGATACCTGATTTTATACGAGGATGGATAGTACCAGCATGCTGATTTGAAAATAAAATGAATGAGGGGTGTCGGGTAGCTCATGTACCTTCGACTCCCTGCTGCGAGATTGTGTTTGCCAAGAGGTTCACTTTTTTAGAGTAGGTGCCCAACTATCCAACTTGTGGCGTGTGGGCTCATGTTGACTCTATGTAAAACAATCTTTATTTATGAAATTCGCATTCTTTTATGGCATTCTTTATCTTAATTATTATGATTACAATTGTTGGATAAAGATCTTGAATGCACTATAGTGTATGTTAGATGTGATAGTGGATTTGATGGCTATCATGAAACACATCTAATAGTCACTGTGTATTCTAAACATGTTCCTGGTCGATTGGGCCGTCCAAAAGAGATAAGGGCTGCCCGATCCTGAGACTAACATCTGCAATGTGAAGTACCACGTTTCATTTGTAGGGAACATATGATGTTCTAAGCATGTAGATGGATAGTGACCTGGTGATCTATCGAACTACCCTTTTTCGGACTTTCCAAGTGGTTACCATTTGTCGATAAAGCTGAGGTCTTGGTTGTACAGATTAGTCCTTATTACTCGAAACGTCATTGAGACTCTACATGATAGGTGCCTCACTTTGACCCATTTACCGACTCAGTTGGGTTCATCAGGTGGCGGGGTTGGGTGAGGTCCCGGTGCATGTAGGAGTCGATGCTTCTTTGTCGAGGATTCACCGCTCGCCCTTGTGCGTGGATATCCTATGCTATCTGAGGAGATAATAGTGTGAAAAATCTCTGGCCAGAGTACTAGATGTGTTTTAGGTAAATGGATTTACCTAGTAACACATGCGATGTCACTATTTGATCTCCAAGATGTATGCATGGTTGTTGGATCTCTAGAGACTCTCTATTTACCAATGGTCGTTGATCTGATCGGGATATTTGAGTTGAAAGGACCGTATTGTACGCTAACCACGACCGACTGGTTCTTGCAGGCACTATCAGTGATACCTAGGGGATCATGGGGAGATGTTGCTAGACGCTTTACCATGATTCGATGGGTAAGTCCGAAAATATGTTTTCGGAGTCATAAATGTTGTGAGCCCACGGCTAGTTGTATCCCTGAACCATTGAGGGTCACACAAGTACTGGTTTCCCAATTCCCGGATTAGGCGTTGATCCAGTCGTTCAACCGTTGAAGTGTCAATTACCTCGTGGAATTGGTCGGATTCAGGCGCCTAGACGCCATCAAGGTACCTTCTGAACATTCTATGAATGTTTATATTATTGTATAGGTGTATTGACTGTTCTCGGGCTCCAATTTTTAAATTATTCCGCTGCGCCTCGGGAGCGGGATCCAGATCCGCCGATGCGCCAACACTTGGGTAGCTCCCACCCCTCAGTAAGCTGAATGGCACCAATTGGTTTGAGCTATGAGATTTTGTGCTGCTGGTACTGCACGTGAGATGGCTGTATAGCTCCCATAAACTCACCTTCGCTGTGGCCATTGAACATTGATTGATGAATTGATGTTTCACAGCTGAGTCTGTTGTGAACTTGAGACAGCCGATGAGTCTTCGATGTACCCTTCATACATTGAACGTATTGAGATATTGCATGTCTTATCTGATTGTTGTTTTATGAGTGTTCTTCATACTGAGGTTTGACCTCTGTCTTTCCCTTTTTGGGGCTTCTTTGGTCTTGTGTTTGGCCTTTGCAGGTTCTTCAGATAAATCAGCTGGACCGAGTGGTGTGTCAGCTGGTAGAACCCGTTTTGAGTCCCAGTTATGTATACTATATTGAGCTAGTTTACCAGGGGATGCCATGCGTGAATACTTGTATTAAGATTTGTATTCGTTGAAATATTTGTATATTTCTGATACTGCTATTGTGGTGTAGATTTTTGAGCTAAAAATCTATACTTTGAGTATGAATATATTTTGAACTGTATATTCTTGTTCAGGCCGAAAATAAAACTTTTAACCCATATTATAAGCTTCTGTATTTTGTGTTAATTGAGTAATTAGATGCGATAGATGGGATTTGTTCCCAGCCCCCTGATATCATATGACAGTTTGATCTAATGAATTGACCTTATGTACAGGTGTCTAAGCCATAATTCACGGAAAATTTAGAACAGAGCCTAAGGTTATAATCACGGCTTAAAGAAATGTTTAAAGATCCTTCTTTTTAAGAAGCAAGAAAATGTTTTTCATACATATGCGATTATGCTTTCATGTACTTCAGATTTGACAGTTTATCGTATTCAGCTTATTCGTTATTAAGCTATTTCTGATTTCAGATACAGATTCGGACATTGTTATGTTTATATTGCATGATTTAGTTATCTCAGATTTACCTGTTGAGCCCCTAGGCTCACTAGTTTTCTTGAGTGCAGGTAATGAATTGTAGGAAACTGGATGGTGGGAGCTGACAGATAGGAGATTGTTTATCGTGGACAACAGTTCCATTTTGTTCTTATGTACTTCAGATTTGGTTGTACTGACATATATTGATATAGCTTTTGCAACATAGCAGATTACCGTTTCCTTGTTTGTTGTAATCTGAACCAAGAGTGTACTCCTAATGTATATATAGTTCCGCATATTTATTGATCAGATCTTTTTTCCAGTTTAACGCATGAGATTCTTGTTCTCTTGCAATTAAGTCCAGAACTTTTGTTGATTCGTCCTTTAGACAAGCTCAAAGTTTGAGTACTTTTCAATTCAAACCCCAAACTTTCAAAAATTTAGTTTGAAAAAGTCCAGTCGTTACAGTAGTTATCTGATCTTGTGCAATAAACGATTTTTCGGCAATGTCATGTGAATCATGGTTTTGTCAGAAAGCGCAACTTGATTGCTCGGTTCCCAATCATAATTACATATATCATAAACTTCAATTCTTCGTGTAGGACCGATGGGGAATACTCTTGATACCTTTGGAAGACTCACCTTGGGACTCGAATCAAGCAGAGGTCACTATCCCCTAGCTGCTTTATCTCATCCCAAGGTATCATCACGATAATCACGTCTTTTAAGGTGGACCACAAACACACGGCACGTTGATCTTATCACGAGGTGTTGTGGTGACAATCACGCCTTCAGAAATAGTCAACATATGCACGATAGATGAGCCCCTAAATCTCGGGATTGGGCGCAGATCTCGTTCAACTGTGTAACAAGCCGGATATCCCGCCCTTACTAACCGTCTCACGCCTTTATATAAACTCAGGTATGTCCTACTTTATATTCACTTCATAAATTCATAGCTTTTGCATATATTCGTGTCCATTACTCTCTCAACCTCATGACTTGACTTAAGCATTGGAGGGGATTAATCGGAAACACTTCCGGCACTCTCTAACCTGTTTTTGTGATTTTAGACCATCTTATATAGTACATTTCCATAAGACATTTCAGACTTATCTCGAGTAGAGCATTCCTGCGAGCAGGAGGAAGCTCCTCGACTGAAGCAAAATTCGGTTACATCAATTAGAATCTAAATTTTTTCCAGTTAACTCTTCTTTGAATATTTGATCAGTTTTTAATGTGCTCGAGTTTGATCAAATAACCACGTTGCTAAACAAAATATTCATTTAGTTTTCCGAGTATATGTAATAGTTAAATAAAAAATCATTAATGTAAATATGAAATATTAATTGCTAATAAGCTAAATTTTATTCTATTATTTGAGGATTCGTATGACACAATTAATCATTGCTACTTTAATATTTTTATGTTCTTTAAACTTGAAAATTTTATTCAAGGTAATCTTAAGTTATGGTACTTCTATCCTTTTATTTATATTGCTTAATTGATTTAAATGATTAAAATAACAGTAAAAATTGAAAATATTCTGTTTGTGCTCACTTAAACATTAAACTTTCATAGTTCACAATTCGACGCGCTTTTTAAAACCTTTATAGGGCTTGAACATTCCATCCTGAATGGAGTTGGGTGCATATGGTGATCACCATATTGGGAGCTCACAAATCAATAGAAATTTCATAAACGTGACCTAATTCTAAATAACCATTATTAATTTCTTAATCAATTATTTTTGTTACCTGATTACTTCGTTGCATTAACTATTATCATCGCACATGAAAGTTTTTTGTGAAATACAAAATTTCAAAAGATTTAAAAATTTAAATCACACTCGTGCCTGGTAACGACCCATCTAAAAATGATCTTGATCTGGACGGAAACGTCTTTCAGTTCATGCATCTCGAAAGTTCAACCGTCTTGAGTATTAATTATATATATATATATATATAACACACACACATATATATATATATATATATATGTGTGTGTGTGTGTGTGTGTCACGTCAGCCTGATGCCCACATGATGTCCATGTATGGTGGCCACCATATCAAATTTATATATATATATGATATGATGGGCACCATATATGGACACCATGTGGGAACCAGACTGACGTGACAGCACCAGGAAGTGCCACGTCAGCCTGGTGCCCACATATGATGCCCACCATATCAATCCTTTATATATATATATAATATCCTCAAGATATATCTTTTAGTAAAAGATATTTCAATAATTTTCTTCAATACTTATTTCCAAACAATAACTTTCTTAGTTGTAAGCATACAGAAATTCTTGTGAGAGATGCAGTTTAAAAGAAGCTATGGGTGAGGCAAAACAAACATATCGTATGAATGTTAGAAAAGCGAGGAAAAAGTGGACAAGAGATGAAAATTATCGATAACGTCACATCTTTAAAATGACGGGAATAAGAACAGAGGTAAAACTTGAAAGGAAATTTCAATGTTCCATTACCACAGCAAAGCAGTTTTTACATCACCTCAACTGTGATTAGTATAGATAAATATTTCAAATATATTTACTACTGATACAATTCGAGCTTCGAATTTAATTTTTATTCCAATTAAAGAAAATCGTCACACAAGTACATAACGGCGCAGTAAAAAAACAAAACCAAAAGAAGAAGAAGAGTATTCACCAGAAGAAGTGATATCAACTCGGTGCTTCGGACTCAATAACATATTTAAGTATTCAGTCATTCAACCGCAGCAACTCTCTGTTATTCGAGAAGATGAATGGGAGCGCTCAAGCACGTCTACAAAGATGCCCGTGAATTAATCTCTCCAACTTAACCTCTAGCCATAAATACGTCCAACTTTATTAAACGATCACTGGAAGTTCGATCCAGTGTGTGAAAAACCTCTGTGGCTTCTCTGTCGAAAGTGGAATGATCTCGACTCATTTGCACAAATGCAAGCATGCTGATAGCTAGCAAGGCGGCATTCCCAAGAATCCCAACCGTATGATCTAATTTCAGAGACTTGGAAACGAATGATAGAGTAGAGAACAAGAAATTTACTAGGGGATTTGGCCTCTTCCCTTTCTGCAGTAAGAAGCCCTCACCAGATGGATATGGTTTTGAACCGAAGAGATGATCTGGCCAAACCAAGTGACTGGCATTTTGGACATCACCCACTAAGGCTTGAGCTTCTTCGATTACATTGTACTTCTTACCTTGATACTTGGACAATGCCACTGCAAGGAAAATGCGGCTTTGCTCTATGCGAGCAAGAGCAGAATCTCTCTCAGCACGCTGTTGTGTTTGTACTGTCTGCATATAGCAACAATGAAGTTAAACCTAAAGCAATTTTTTCAGCAAGACCACATAAAAGAATGCAAGTAAAATTCTTGGTTTATGTCTGCAAATCATATCCAGATACGATACTCTCTAGCGAGATATGGCCACATCAAAGTATTATAAAGCTACATAGTACCATCTGTTTCCTGCTTTACACATAAAACGAAGTCGAAGATACATACTGAAATTGGTCCAAGAAAGAAGATAATGGAAAGGATTCAATCACAGAACATAATTTATCAATTCCCTACCATAATTACAAAATAAACCTACCGACTGCATATGTTTCTTTCCAGCCAATGCAAAACATTTGAAAAAACTGCTCCAAAAATAGTGCTTTATGCATATTGCTTGGCACAAACTACAATATAGCAACTGTATTAGATATCCACGACATGTGCATGGTCACTTTACAAACCTTTGAAAGTGAAAAATCATCACCTCATGTCAACAACAGGACCATAACAGTTCAAACATGTAACTACTGTTAAAACAGAGTATTGCACTGAAAAATCCCTACCTTTATTGATCAACTTCCAGTGCCTTTTTATAGAGGCGTACATAAGAGAAAACAAAAAAACAGACCACTAACCCAACCTAAGCCACTAAACTCTAACTATTCATTGACTGAGTAAACACACAAAAACTGAAACAAATAAAAACGCAGTGCATAACTAAAGATAAAATTCCAACAAACCCTCCCTTGAACTTAACTCTCTGGCAAGAGATTCAGTTCACTCAACGACACCATTCCCAACGCTGCCCTGGCCTTCTGAAAAGACATCAGCTTCAGAGGTTTAGTCATCATGTCCGCAAGCTGCTCCTCTGTGTTGCAATGAATGAGCTTGATGGTTCCTTGCTTGGTTAAGTCTCTGAGAAAATGATAACGTACCCGTATGTGTTTGGACCTTCCGTGCATGACTGCATTCTTGGACAGTTTGATAGTTGAAGTGTTGTCGCAGAGCACCACCATATCTTCAGCTTGTTCATGACCGATCTCTTTCAAAATCCTTCTCATCCAAATGGCTTGACAGGCACAAGCTACAGCCGCAACATACTCTGCTTCTGTAGTGGAAAGTGTCACAATAGGTTGCTTCCGTGACGACCATGCCACAGCTCCTCCACTCATCATAAATGCATACCCCGATGTGCTCTTGCTGTCATCTCTGTCACCCGCATAATCGCTGTCAGTATATGCCACCAAGTCACTCATTGTTCCACGCTTATACCAAATTCCACACTCCAATGTTCCCTTGAGGTATCGCAAGACTCTCTTTGCTACAGCTAGATGCAATTGAGTAGGAGAGGCCATGAAACGACTGAGTAAACATACCACAAACATTAAATCAGGCCGAGATGATGTGAGATACATCAGACTTCCCACCATTTGCTTGTAGAGCGTTGAATCAATCTTCTCACCAGCTTCATCTCGACCAATCTTTTGACCCGGAATAATTGGATTGCAGACCGGATTGTGATGTTGCATCCCAAACCTATCAATCACTTCAGCAGCATACTTCCTTTGGCAAATGAACACCCCTTTCTCTGGATTTTGCACCACCTCTATGCCAAGAAAATACCTCATCTTCCCTAAATCCGTCATGTCAAATTCCCTTTTCATAGAACACTTAAATTCTTCCAGCAACCTAACATTGTTCCCTGTGAATAGCAAGTTATCAACATACACGCTTACAATCAGAAAGTTACCTCCAAATCTCTTGATGAACAAGGTCTGTTCATTTGGGCTGTTCGTGAAGCCTTCCTTGATGAAGTACGCTTCTATGCGACTAAACCAAGCCCTTGGTGCCTGTTTTAATCCATAGAGAGCTTTGTGTAACTTGTAAACCATTTCTTTATTTCCTGAAACTTCATACCCTTGAGGTTGTTCCACATAAATATCCTCTTCTAGCTTCCCATGTAAGAACGCAGACTTGACATCTAATTGATAAACTCCCCAACCTTTGTGTGCAGCAACAGCAAGGATCATTCTCACCGTGTCCATTCGAGCCACTGGAGCAAAAACCTCCGAGTAATCCACCCCATATTCTTGTGTATAACCTTTTACAACTAACCTCGCCTTGAACTTGTCCACTTCTCCAAGTTCATTAAGTTTGGTTTTGTAAATCCACTTGACTCCAATTGCTTTAGCTCCATCCGGCAATGAGATGAGAGACCAAGTTTGATTTTTCTCAATAGAACTTATCTCTGCATCCATTGCTTTTCTCCACTTTTGATGCTTGGCTGCTTCTTCAAAATTCGTAGGATCTGAAATAATCATGAAGGCAAGATAATGAACATTCAAAACATCGACCTATGCCATGTTGATTTCTTCCTCTGCATCTGAAATTTCTTCTCCATCAGTGTAATCAGCAGCCCAAACAGGTGGTCTTCGAGTTCTGGTTTCCGCAACAGGAGACTGATTCACGCCCGCATCTTCATCTTCTGCATTCTCTGCAGTTTCTACATTCTCTTCAGCATCAGAAACATCTTCGACCTCTTCATCATTCATCTCCCCATTTTGATCATTTTCCCACTCTAGCTTAGTATCCTGCTCAACCAAATGATCATCCTTCCAAGTCCACCTTTTTCCTTCTTCAAAGATCACATCTCGGCTGATGTGGATCTTCTTCTCCATTGGATCATACATCTTGTAGGCTTTGGATTCACTGTGGTATCCTGGCAACACACATTTCAAGCTTTTGTCATCAAGCTTGGTTCGCTTAACATCCGAAATATGAACGTGTCCCACACAGCCAAAGATCTTGAAATGTTCCACGGATGGCTTCTTATCACTCCATGCTTCCTCCGGAGTTTTGTCTTTCACAGCCATGGTCGGTGACCTATTGAGAACATGAATTGCCCACAATACAGCTTCAGGCCAGAATGATCTTGGAATCTCCTTCTCTCTTAGAACCGTTCTCACCATGTTCATGATGGTTCGATTTTTCCTCTCAGCTACTCCATTCTGTTGAGGAGTGTATGCCGTAGTCAGCTGCCTCTTGATTCCATTTTTGTCACAAAATTCCTTGAATTCTCCAGAATTATACTCTCCTCCCCTATCCGTTCTTAGACATTTGATGAACAATCCAGTTTGTTTTTCAACAAGTGCTTTGAACAACTTGAAATGATGCAGAGCCTCTGATTTCTCTAATGCAAAATAGATCCAGGTTTTTCTAGAGAAATCGTCAATGAAACTGATCAGATACCTCTTCTGGCTGTTTGATGAAGGAGTGATGGGACCGCATAAGTCTGAGTGTATGAGTTCCAGCTTTTCAGTTGCTCTCCAGGTGCTCTGCTTCGGGAAAGGCACTCGGTGTTGCTTTCCTTTCATACAAACTTCGCATGTGTCTTTGATTTGTTGAATCTCTGGCAAGCCCTCGACCATCTTCTTCTTATGCAAAGTGAGCAAGCTAGGATAACCCAGATGACCGTAGCGGTGATGCCACAGTTCCGTTTTGTCTGAGACATCGATCTGCAGGCATTTTTCTTCTTCATTCCCACACGTTTCTGCGATTAACACATACATCCTGTTTGCACTCATGATGGACTCAGCTATCTTTCCTCTTGTTGGATGAAAGACACTACATGTTTTCTGCTCTCCCCCCTTGAATAACACATCAAGCCCCTTTTCTTGTAGTTGTCCAATGCTCAGCAGATTGTTCCTTAACTCAAGAACATAGTAAACATCACTTACAGCAAAGGTTACTCCTTTGAGCACAAATTTCACCACACCCTTTCCAGCAACATTCAGCTTGTGATTATTTCCAAGCTTCACGTGATGAGTGAAATTTGTGTCCAGCTCTGAGAAGATGCCCTTTTCTCCACATATATGATTCGAGCACCCAGAATCTACGAACCATACGTCGCTTCGCTGTGCTCCATGAAGCTCCACATAAGCCATCAACAAGACTTCTTCTTTCTCATCAATCTCTGCATATTGTGCTTCATTGTTCCAGTTTGGGCACTCCCATTGAAAATGGCCCAAATTGTGAAAATTGTAGCACTCGACCGTTGCCTTGTTGAAAGCACGACCACCTCTTCCTCCTCTTCCTCTGCCTCGGTCTCTAGAGGATCCACCTTTGCCTCTGCCTCGAACATTGACGTTGAGAGCCTGCATTTCTTCTTCAAGAGGTGTCTTCCTGAATTTCTTCTCATGGACAGACAACGAACTCTGCAATTCATCAACCGACATGTTTCCCGTGTCTTTGGACTCCTCTATTGACACAACAACATACGTGAATTGGTCTGTCAAGGTTCGAAGGATCTTCTCCACAATCTTCGAATCCGGCATCTGCTCACCGTTGTTTCTCATCTTGTTGGATACCATCATCACTCTCTTGAAGTAATCATCGATTTTTTCATCCACCTTCATCGATAAAACTTCAAATTCTCTCCTCAAAGTTTGAAGAAGGGATCGCTTTACCTTCTCATTGCCCCCAAACTTTTTCTTCAACGATTCCCAGATGATCTTGGATGTGCTTCAATCCAAAATCTGCTCAAACACCGTGCGATCGATTGCTTGAAACAGAAAATGCTTCACCTGGTAATCCTTCGTTTTGAGCTCCTCCAGCTCCTTCATTTGCTCAGCCGTTGGTACTCCCTCTGCTGCTCTCTCGGAGTAACCGTCGGTTACCAAATGCCACAAACTCTTAGCTCTCAAAAAATTTTCCATCAATTCGCTCCAATGATCATAGTGGCCATCGAAATGAGGAATTTTCGTGAGTGTTTTCTCGTCGCTCATCTTTCTTTTCTCTCTCTCTCGGATCAAATTTGCTTTTGTTTGCTCTGATACCAAATGTTAAAACAGAGTATTGCACTGAAAAATCCCTACCTTTATTGATCAACTTCCAGTGCCTTTTTATAGAGGCGTACATAAGAGAAAACAAAAAAAACAGACCACTAACCCAACCTAAGCCACTAAACTCTAACAGAACATTGACTGAGTAAACACACAAAAACTGAAACAAATAAAAACGCAGTGCATAACTAAAGATAAAATTCCAACAACTACATGTTGAACAATACACATCATTGTCCAAATTCATCAGAAAAAACTAAGAAAGAACGCATGTTAGTTCCCACCGTGTATACGCCAATCCACATATATCAATTGAGTTATTTCATCAACCAATTACTATACATCTACTCCTACCATAAAAAATCAAATCAAGCAATTCAAACTTTCCAAATCCGCAGGGAGACCGAGACACGAAAATAATTAGGGGCACACAATTGGATTCAATTGTTTTGAATTATCGTTCTCCTAATCATGTTTTGAAGATCAATTTACACAGGGACATTTACTAAATAACTCAATCAGCCGCACCACTATACATCTCCTCTTTTGCTGCAAGAATTAACTTTTTTGGAATTCGAACTCACACCCATAACAAACCATAGCTGAATTTTCGAATAACTAGGTCCGATGAAGTATGCTTCCGCATTACCATGAATGCAAAACGCCCATACACACTCAGAAGCGATATATTCCATCACCAGTAAGCTACTGTAGAAACTCAAATCGAAGGCCAAGGCAAAAACACACACCATTACACGCAAAAGAGGGGCAAAAAATATTTTTTGCAATTCCTAACTAACACGCACACAAATGCTCAAATTCATTAAAAAATGTGAATAAGTAATTGCAATCAATCTCAGGACGCTAACATGGAAGAACTCGAGCTGGTCTTCGAGATTCTCAAGTGCTGTCCGAATAGCATACAAGCTCTTGGCCTCTTGAACCGCGGATTCACCTTCAACAACACGGAAATCCTTCACGAACACGAATCCGGCACCCGTTTCCCGGTCAGGATCATCGGGAGATTTCTTCCCCCGATGTACGTAACACTCATCGGACCTCGGAGGATTTCTGACGGAGCTGAGGAAATGAGCTCGCGAAACCGAGTGAATCTCATCACTGAGCTTATCGTGTAAATCACATAGCTTTTCAAGCGCGGATTCGATCTCCTCCACCTCCATCTCCCATTTACTTGCAGAAAAAGGACGAAGGTATTGCGAAGGGAAACCAACAGAAGGAAAAGGAAATTGAATTACACAAGTGGAAACTGTAGGGTTTAATGAATATATTCCTACCGATTTCAGTTCGTACAGAAGGTAACTGGAGGAAACATAACAGGAGAGGATGGATGTAAAATCTAGAATCTTGACTACGCCACTTGGTTGGCAGAGAAATATTTTTATATTATATAGAACTACTTTTATATATTTGAAATTATATTATATTATATTAAAATATGGTGCTGATTGCTGCATTGTGGATTCAGGTGGTGCGCCAGCGCAGCAGTGCCACAACGAGAGGAAGTCTCAAAAAGGTTTTATATTAAAATTTGAAAAATCAATTTTTTTAAAATTTATATAGAGGTTATCTTAATATATTAATGGAAAAGTTTTTTTCTTTCATTTGTAAGGTCGGTCAGTTTTCTCATTTTTATTATTTGTATTTGCATGTAACCTAATTGAATGAGAGAGTTTGAGTTTGAGTGATTTCATATAATTACTGATTAAATTGTTATAGATAAGTTCATTTTTTTAATTACAAGAATAATAAATGTTCCAAACTATAAAATAATCCAAGACAAACAAAATTCAAAGAACTAATTCAATTCTAAATAAATAAATCAGGAAATACGGGCAAACACCTAGACTAGTACAAATAGATATTTTAAGGGCATTTCTATATATATCCACAAATCAAGAAATTGAAGACATATTGTTTTCTTGAAGTCATGCTATGGAGATTTAAGTTTTGGTGAAAACAAAAGAAAATTAATCAATCAGTTCAGAGAATAATCGACCAAATCGGGACGGGGCTTATTACGTTGATTTCTCATATCGGATCGGAGCTAAGCTGGTTAAGAACAAACCAGCTCAGGAACTTTATATCAGAGCTAAGCTGGTTAAGGACAAACCAGCTCAGAAATTTTAGATCAGAACCAAGCTGGTTAAGGGCAAACCAGCTCAGAGATTTAGATCGTAACTAAGCTGGTTAAGGACAAACCAGCTCAAGGATTTTATCTAAGCTGGTTAAGGACAAACCTGCTCGAAAGAACAGAACAGAATCAGATCAGATTAGAAGAGCAGAAAGAATCTGATCAGCTTATCAGTTGAAAGAAGAACAAAATCAGATCAGATAAGATTAAAAGTGCAAAAAGAATCTGGACATAACAGGTAGAGCGGACTTTGTATCAGATCAGCTGATAGACCAGATCGGATAAACCAGCTTGGAGATATCAACACAAAGCAGGAAGTGTGATATCATATCAGTTGAGAGACCATATCGGACAAATCAGCTCGATGCAGAATCGGTTCAGAACAACAATCCAACATACCGCGATCTGATCAGAGAAGTAAATGAACAAAGATTACAATCTGGAACAGTACAGAAAAAAGAGACGAGCAGATCAGCTTAGAGCAGATTAGAGCAGTTCAGCACAGCGATCAGATCGGAGCCAAGCCGAGTAAAGACAACTCAGCTAAAAAGATTTTAGATTATTTTGAGGTATCGTATACAACAATCAACTTGATTTGATGTGTTGACTTCTCATGATCTCTTTGCAGTCGTTGGGACTACTTTTAGCAAATTCCAGATATATAAGAGATCGGTTTTCAACTGAGTACGACGGAATATATGCTAAAAGAGGAAAGCATTTAATGAAGACGTATGTGAACAGTACAAACATTAAAAACTCTGCAGACAACTCATTTGGATCCATATGACGTGTCTACTGGTAATATTTATTACCGTTGATCCAAATAGTATAAATTGGAGAAGCCAATAAGTTCTGAAGCGTAATGCAAACAACGAGATATACAAGCGCGAAATAGAAAACTTCGGCAACTCAAACTAAACAAGCTTAGAAAGCTATTTGCTATACATTTTGTATAAGTGTTCAGCTTGTTGCTGAAAATTAAATTGTCTTTGTACCTAAATTATTATTCTAGAGAAAGCCTAAAACTATCTATAAAACATAGCCTACGTGCTGGTGTATTTGTGAGTAGGATTTCAGTGTGGTGCAGCCAGCTGAGTGTTTTGCGATACCTTGTATACTAAACAAAGCCTTCTAGTGAAAATCCTTCCTGAAACGGAAGAAGAAGAGACGTAGGAGTTTCATCTCCGAACTTTCAGAAAAAAATTCTTGTCCCTAATTTTCTACAGTTTATGTACTATATATGTTCACTGTTGTATCGGGTTTCTTCCGCACAAACTTATTTATTACCCGAAACAACAGATTACACTGAGAATCTCCGAGCTGGTAATTCAGCTCAGTGACAAGCCAAAAGCTTGCAAAATATTTGAAGGAAAGTTTTTTTAACTAAATCGAAAGGAGTTCATTCATCCCCCCTCTGAACTCCTGAGCTCTTTTAACCTTCCTTTTCGATCCCAACTAGTGGTTTCAGAGCGGGTTTCTCAGTGTCTGAACAGTTGTATTATTTTCATTCATTAAATATGTATAATCTCACAACAAAATTCCCATGTTTTCTAAGGAGGAGTACGATGTATGGAAGATCAGAATGCAAGCTCACCTGGCGGCGCAGGACGATGATATATGGTTCGTAATAACAGAATATCCTATCAAGATAATGAGGCCGAACACAGCTGTAGCCATATCTGCTAGTGCAGGTGGAAAAGCCTAGGATGGAATGGACCACGGAGGATAAAAGAAAGCTAACTTGGATAATGTGGCCAAGGACATACTTTACAAGACGCTGGACAACAACCTGTTCAGTAATATTCAGTGCACCACGGCCAAGGAGATATGAGAAAGATTAATCCAAATCTGCGAGGGGATGAGCAGACAAAGGAGAACAAGCTAACTGTGGCCCTGCAGAAGTTTGAGTTGATCAAGATGAATCCTAAAGAAACAACGACAGAGTTTTATGAGATGTTCATCTCACTAGTGATAGAGCTGACCAGGCTGGGGAAGGAATATAGCAACAGAGAACTTGCACTGAAGGTGATGACAGCGCTTCCCAGGGAGTGGGATGTAAAGACAATGGCGATGAGGGAGTCTAAGGATCTGAACAAAACTAGAGCTCCATGATCTATTTGCCAATCTGAAGGTCTACGAACTCGAGTTGGAGACCCGAGCCAAATCAGAACCATCCACATCACAGCCGACAAAATCTCTCGTAGCAGTTATTCCAGAACAGAGCTCACAAATCAAATCAGCTGAGGAGCTCAACACTGATGCTATGTCCCTCTTAGTAAAGAAGTTTGGGAAATTTATGCGGAAAAAACATTTCTAAACCCAACTCTGTCGATTCATTTAAAAAGAATTGCAATATTTCTTCTGATGATAAATGTACTGTGACAGATCTGGTCACTTCACAGCGGACTACAAGAAGCCTAAGCAGGATACAAGAAGGCAACCCGATCGCAGCAGAAGAGATAGAAAGGAGAATAAAGTCTATAGGAAGAAGAGAAGCGAGGAGTCCAGCTCAGGGATGTCCTCATCCAGCGACAGTGAGGATGGAGTACAGTGTCTAATGGCTGATGACACCGATGAGGTATTCGAATTTTCCAATCTTGAGTTTACATGAGAAATCCTTGTCACTGCACTAACTGACATGGTCCATGAGTACAAGAAGCTTTCTCAGTCATTTGAGGAAGTCAAAGTCGAAAAGGAGAGCCGTGCTATAAAAGCTGAGCCTGTAGGCTCAGACGAGTTGCAGGCTGCTCTAAGTAAGCTTTCGACTGAAAATGGTCTCGGGAGATGCTAAATGAGAATCAGCGCTTAACTGAAATCATAAGCTCCTGGACCAAGTCCTCTACTTCACTGCAAAAACTGCAAGGAGCTATGAAGCCGTCTGGTGATAAATCCAGATTGGTCTATGGTAGTGATGAAAGCAGTATGGTAGAAACAAGTACTCACCCAACACTGGATAGGCCAAAGCTTCAAACAATGAACTTTGTAAAATCCAACATGGGACAGCCTGAAGAGGCAAAATTTGATGAGTCCAAGATGCCAATTAAACCCAAATCTGGCAAGGCAGATACTGCTCCTGAAAGCCTAAAGAGAGCTGGCTAAGGAAACGTGTAGAACAAATTAGGGGTCAACCCAAATCTGGTGGTAGAAAGCCGAGAGAGCTCTCAAATGCTTTTATGAAGGAAAGACAGTACACGCCCAAATATCATAAGCCCAGATCTCAGGGCAAACATGCTGCATATCATACTTATTTCAGATCACAAAACACACACAGATCACACACATATCTTGATGCACACACGGGTAGATATGTTAAAATTATCCAAGTGTGGGTCCCGAAGGGTCTAATCAAACCTAGACCCAAGTAAACCAAAGGGTACAAAATTTTGTCTTGATTGTGATTGCAGGTAGAGCAGATTTCTGGATTGAAGAAGTCAACATGGTACCTGGACAGTGGATGTACGAGGCACATGACTGACAACCCCAAGCTATTATCAGATCTCAAGACATGCAGTGGACCTAAGATCACTTTCGGTGATAATTCAAATGGTAACACTATGGGTAAGGGTAAGATTACCCATGGTAACCTTACTGTCAACAATGTTCTTCTAGTTGAGAACTTGTGTTACAATCTGATCAGTATCAGTCAGTTGTGTGACAGTAATTATTCTGTTAAATTTCAAAAGCACACATGCACAATTCAGAATCTAGAAGGCCTGACCGTGTTAGTAGGATACAGATCGGGGAATATCTAAAAAATTGACTGGTCAGATCAGCCGCATTCTGAGAAAACCTGCCTAGTAGCGAACTCTTCTAAGAGCTGGCTATGGCATCAGCGGATGAATCTTCTGAATTTCAAAACACTTGCAAATTTGAGTAAGCGTGAGTTAGTTACTGGTTTGCCTAAAATAAACTTTTCAAAAGACAAGATTTTTTCAGCTTGTCAGCTTGGAAAGCACATTCGATCTACTTTTAAAAAGAAAGGCGGTAACAAAACCTCCTAAAACTTAGAGATTTTACATATGGATCTTTTTTGTCATATCTCATAACCAGCTTAGGGGAATGAAATACACCCTTGTTGTTGTTGACGATTTTTCAAAATGTACTTGGGTGATGTTTTTAAAAATCGAAAGATCAAACTGACGAACAACTGATAAAATTTTCAAAACTTTTTCAAAATGACAAAATCTTACAGTGTAAACCGGATTATAAGTAATAGAGGAACTGAATTTTTAAATTAAAGACTATCCTCTTATCTGGATGACACTGGAATCAAGCATGAGCTTTCAGCAGCTAGAACACCTCAGCAAAACGGGTTAGCTGAGCGTAGAAATCGTACTTTAAAAGAAGCTGCTACAACTATGATTGCTGATTCAATAATTTCTAAAAGGTTTTGGGCAGAAGCAGTTAACACAGCTTGCTACACTCAGAACAGATCGATGAAAAATAAGCATCATGATGTAACCCCATATGAGATATGAAACGGCAAGAAACCTGATATTTCTTATTTCAAGGTGTTTGGATGCAGATGCTTTATTCACAAAAATGGCAAAAATCATCTAAAAGCTTTCGATGTTAAATCTGAGGCAGGAATTTTTCTAGGATATTCAGCGGTGAGCAGAACTTATCGTGTCTTCAACAACAGAACACTGACTGTTGAAGAATCATCTCATGTGATGTTCGATGAGACCAGCTTTCAATCTACATCAGCTGCGAACTTAAATGACTTGTGCACTCATATGGAATCAACCAACCTAGATGAATCAAGTGATGACGAGGCACAGACCAGAAATCGAGCCGATGATCAGCACGCACTGGACACACCAATTACCAACGCTGAATTCAAAATGTTGTGCAAGCTATTGTCCCAGGTAACATCGAAGTCATTGATTTGACTAATATTGACCAAGTTCAGGACCAGCAAACAACAGGTGTTTCAGACAATGCCAGTTTACACGACACGCAAGCAGATCAAGCGCAAGCTGATCCAGATCGGGCTCAAGCTAATCCAGATCGAGTGCCAGCTGGTGGAGAACGTGCGCAAGTTGATGACCCAAATTGATCAGGAACTATTCAAGGAGACCCAGCAGGAGTGCAGGGGGAACAGGATGCAGGCATCAACACTCAGCACGAAGCAGCAACCTCATCCAACCTGGTTTTCGGTGGAATAGAAATCATCCACCCGAGATGGTCATCGGTAAATCTTTTGCACCTTTTAGGACACGAGGCCAGATGATATACGATTATTTTAACTCTGCATTCATCTCGCATATAGAATCTAAGAAGATATATGAGGCCTTAGTTGACCCAAGCTGTATAGAAGCTATGAAGGAAGAACTTAGCCAATTTGAACGTAGCAAAGCATGGAATTTAGTTTCTAGACCTACCAATCAGAACATAATAGGTACTAAATGGGTATTTAGGAACAAATTAGATGAAAATGGCAATGTAGTAAGAAACAAGTCCAGATTAGTAGCACAAGGTTATAGACAAGAAGAAGGGATAGACTTTGAGGAATCTCTCGCACCAGTAGCAAGATTAGAGGCCATTCGCATATTTTTCTTGCATATGCTGCTTTTAAAAATTTTAAAGTTTATCAAATGGATGTTAAAATTTCATTCTTAAATGGCATCCTAAATGAGGAAGTGTATGTTGCAGTCTCCTGGCTTCATATATCATACCAGACCAGATTATGTATTAAACTGGATAAATCTCTGTATGGTCTGAAACAAGCACCGAGAGCTTGTTATGATATTTTGTCCAAATTTTTGATTGAGCATGATTTTGTTAGTGGCTCAGTAGATAAGACACTGTTTAAATTTGTTAAGAATGATCACGTCTTACTGGTCCAAATTTATGTTGATGATATCATTTTTGGCTCGACTAATCCCAAGATGTGTGACAAATTTTCAAAGCTGATGCATGATAAGTTCAAGATGAGCATGATGGGGGAGCTGACATTTTTCCTCGGATTACAAGTGAAGCAGCTTGAAGATGAATCTTCATCAATCAAGCGAAGTATACAAAGGAACTTGTTAGGATCGAAAGTGAATTTGGGAGTTCAGAGGGGAGGGGTGAATGAACTCTTTACTGATTTTTAATTTGAGAAATTGATTCAAAACTTTTATAGCTCAAAGCCAACTTCCAGCCGAGTTATAGCTAGGAAGCTTTCTCAGTGATACTCTTGTCTCGCGTAATAAAGTAGTTTTATGCGGAATAAACACGATTCAAGCAGCTGAACAATTTTAAGCAAATGCGTATAAGTATAAGTAGTAAGGACAAGATATTTATTTCTGGAAGTTCGGAGCAATATCTCCTACGTTTCCCCTTCTTCCACAGCGGGAAGGATTTCATTAGAAGGCTTTGATTTATACAACTCTTGCACAAACCCACTCTCGTGACCCACAGCCAAGAGAACTCCTAGTAACCAACAACACACAGACCCGCAGCCTGGTTCGTATCACAACACTTCCAGCACTCAGCTGGTTGTGCTATCCTAGAACTCAGACACTTACTGTCTATGATTTACAAATTAAACTCAAGTCTACAGTGTGTGAGGAAGAGTTGGTGACCCAAAAATAATTGAACGATATATGCGTGTGTCACTCAATTTAGCTGGTTCAAGATCAACTTCGCTTCTGTGAAGAATGTGGGTAGCTTTTGAATGTTCGAGTAATTTCGTGGCGTTCGGTAACCCCTTCACAGCTTCTCATCTTCTCTGTAAATATTCTTTGGATGTAACGGTAATAAATGTTATCAGTAGACACATTGAATACATCCAAGTTGAAATATCTGTGGCGCCATAAATGCTTGTACGATGAAGGTACAGCTTCATTAAATGCATTGCCCTTTTTGGAAAGTCCGCGCCATCTTCAGTCTTGTTGTTGTATCCTTATATGTCTGATTTACGCTTGATATAGTTCCGACGATTACAAATCATGTCACATACGTCAACTGGATAACTTCAGATAGTACAGCACTTCAGTCATTCCAAATTTCAAATTCCTTATGCCGTTCTGTACTCAGTTGGTTTTCATTGCCCTGTACCAAGCTGATATACTCCTTCTGGTTGAAGACTGAGCTGGTTATTATCAGCTGGTTCTGTAACTCGAGCTGGTTTTTGCGCTTTCCACCGTCCAGCTAGCCTGTACAAGAACTTCGGACTGATTTGACTTTGACCACAATACTTCGAGCTGGTTTCTTTGTTCAACATGATAAGTCTCGTTCAGAACTTGTCACTTTGGTTTGAGTGATCTCTTTTACAGGTTCTGTTTCATGTTAACATTTCATCACCAAAACTCCTGAGATTTATCCCAACAGAACTTCTGAAGGAAGTTCGGGATGAAAAAATTCTCTTCAGCAGCTACTCCAATGAGAGCTTCCACCAAGCTGGAGAAGGATGAAGTTGGTACTTATATAGAGGTAACATTGTATCGAGGGATGATTGGATCACTTTTATATCTAACAGCGAGCAGACCGGACATTATGTTCGTAGTCTATATGTGTGCCCATTTCCATGCTGATCCAAAATAATTTCATTTTATTGCTATTAAACGCATTCTGAAATATTTAAAGGGAACTCGAACGTGGTTCTTTGGTATCTCAAAGACTCTAGTTTCAATTTAATTGGTTGCAGTGATGCAGATTACGCAGATTGCAAGATGGATCGACGTAGCACGAGTGGAACTTGTCAATTCTTGGGTGACAGATTTATTTCATGGTTTAGCAAGAAGTAGACATCAGTCGCGACGTCCACAGCGGAAAAGCAGAGTACCTAGCAGCGGGGAGCTGCTGTGCTCAGATATTATGGATACAATAACAGCTGAGGACTATGGAGTTGATACAGCTGAGGCACCCATATTTTGCAACAACACAAGCGCTGTTGCCATCACTCAGAATCCTGTGCTGCATTGAAGGACCAAGCATATTGACATAAGGCATCACTTCATAAGAGACCATTCACTGAAAAAGGACATCCGGCTGGAGCATGTTCCAACAAATCAGCAAGTAGCTGATATCTTCATGAAACCTCTACCGGATGCTAAGTTTTCTTACTTTAAAAAAATTTTAGGTCTCTTAGATATGTCTTAGTCATGTTCTGTAAGCTTTTGTTCAGGGGAAACAAAGAAATTCAAACAGATAAGAACAAAATTCCACTGATTGTCTTCGTGCTGATCTGATCCTGCTAGGGACAAATACAGTGAGATATTATCAAGGTGTTTGAATTAATGTTCCGTGCTGGTACAGCAAAAATCAAACGGATGAGATTATTTTGTCGTTTTAAATTATTTTTAAAATAGGATGGTCATTCTCTAAAGAATTTCAAATGTTTTTTCAAATCCTAGAATGACACGTGTCTACTACATTTTTCTCTCTCATCCTTCGTACACGTTAAACCCTTCATCTCCCTTTCCCCTCAGTACGCTTTCAAAAATACTCTAGCCTTCTAGCAGCGATAAACAGTTTCTCTCAAATCTTATTCACTCAAAATCTACTAATCTCAAAATTTTCCGATGGCTTCCTTTGTTGTCAACGCTCTAGATGTCAACTTCGACTCAGTGCTAAGCATGGACGATGCAAGAATGGTCAGAATGTTCAAATCTCTTGAGAAATCAGGGCTTCGAGGATTTTGGGGGTTTCTGAATCAGTGATTGAGGAGGCTCTAAATCAGTTTTTCATGAATGATTCAGTCATAGCAGGGACGATTGTCAGCATGGTGGTAAATTGGAAAATGGTCATAACTCAGGCCGTATTCGCTGAGACATTTCATCTACCCACTGTTGGGGAACAACGGTGTAGGATCCGGATCCCGCCTCCCGGGGCGCAGCGGAAAACAAAATTGCCCGGGAGACGATCAATACAATAAAATTCAAACACAATACGAACCATTCATAGGGTGTTTTCGTTGATTACCTTGCTGGCAACTCGTGCCTGGCTCCAACCGGAATTACAAGAACGCCGGCTCTTCACGGTAGGCGGAGGTAGATTCGTCAATCAGGTCCACGATCGGAAACGATCTCCCTCCGATCAGCCTGCACTAGAAGACTGATGGATTTTATCACCAACGGATTCTCCTCGAAAAGTTGGCCGGAGCAAGTCCGGAGAGGCGGCGGCGAGGCTTTGGAGGAGAAGGGGGCGGCCGTGTCTAGCACACTAGGTTTAGGGTTTTGTGTTGTGTAAAAAAGTGTTGTATGATTAAGCCTAAGTCTACATTAAGTAGACTTAATGATGGACTTGGACCGGCCCATCGGGCCCGGGTCCTAATGACGATATCCATCATAACGGCTTCATCACAACTCCGATCGACGATCAGATCGGACCGATCGTCTCAGTTTCCAAAACTGAATATTATGATATGAAAAACAATTTTTCAGATCATCAAACCCTAAATTTCAATTTAGTCCTCCAACTTTTGGAAATTGCAATTTGACCCCTGTTGACTTTCCGGAAGTCGCACTTTCGAAAATCATCCTCCTATGCTCAACACATTGAGCTCAGTATCCGTGCGGAAATCTCGAATCCAGTACTTGTGTGACCCTCAATGGTTCAGGGATACAGCTAGCCGTGGGCCCACAACCATTGTGGCTCCGAAATCACAATTCCGGACTTGCCCAACGGATCATGGTAAGAGCGCCTAGCAACATCGCCCCATGATCCCCTAGGTATCACTGATAGTGCCTGCAAGAACCAGTTGGTCGTGGTTAGGGGACAGTACGGTCCTTTCAATCCATATATCCCGATCAGATCAACGACCATTGGTAAATCGAGAGTCGTTATAGATCCGATAGCTATGCATACATCTTGGAGATCGGATAGTGACATCACGAGTGTAACTAGGTAAACCCATTTACCTAAAACACTTCTAGTATGCTGGCCAGAGATTGATACACTATTATCCCCTCAGATAGCATAGGATATCCACT
>KV005670.1:0-11921 GCA_001598015.1 Dorcoceras hygrometricum
GCTTTTCCATTTCCACCAGCTGCAAGCTACAGTAACCATCAAATTCCAAATCCTACCAGTCGTTGGCTACAGCACGGTTGATTCAATATTTGGAGGAATTCGACAACTCTAAATCTTCGAATTCACGTGGCTGATCCCAAACAATGAAATTAACCAACAATCTAAATCTGAATCCTCACATGTGACAACACGGGTGCCGTTGTTCAAGCAAAGGAGACTAGGTCTCACCAAAGATCCAAACACATACTGAGGAAATACCACATAATCCGGGATATTGTGGCTAGAGGTGACATAGCAGTTGAGAGAGTCGCCTCTGCGGACAACGTGCTGATCCACTTACAAAGCCCTTGCCTGGACCGTTGTTTGAAAAACATCGTGAAGCAATGGGACTGCGTCTGATGAGTAGTTGGCTTTAGGGCAAGTGGGAGATTGTTACAGTAGATGCCCAACTAGCCAACCTGTGGCTTGTGGGTTCATAGACTCTTGTATATGACAATCTTTATATAAGATATTCGCATTTATTTATATGTCATTCTTTACTTTCATTGTGTGTATGATGATTTACAATTGCGTTGAGTAAAGACCTAGAATGCACTAAAGTGTATGTTAGATGTGATAGTGGGTATGACGGCTATCATGAAACACATCTAATAGTCACTGTGTGTTCTGAACATGTTCCTAGCCGATTGGGCCATCAAAATGAGGATAAGGCCGCCCGAGCTCGAGACTAGTATCTGCGATGCGAAGTACCATGTTTCATTGGTAGGGAACATTGTGATGTTCTGACCATGCAGATAGATAGTGACCTGGTGATCTATCGAAACACATACTGAGGAAATACCACATAATCCGGGATATTGTGGCTAGAGGTGACATAGCAGTTGAGAGAGTCGCCTCTGCGGACAAAGTGCTGATCCACTTACAAAGCCCTTGCCTGGACCGTTGTTTGAAAAACATCGCGAAGCAATGGGACTGCGTCTGATGAGTAGTTGGCTTTAGGGAAAGTGGGAGATTGTTACAGTAGATGCCCAACTAGCCAACCTGTGGCTTGTGGGTTCATAGACTCTTGTATATGACAATCTTTATATATGATATTCGAATTTATTTATATGTCATTCTTTACTTTCATTGTGTGTATGATGATTTACAATTGCGTTGAGTAAAGACCTAGAATGCACTAAAGTGTATGTTAGATGTGATAGTGGGTATGACGGCTATCATGAAACACATCTAATAGTCACTGTGTGTTCTGAACATGTTCCTAGCCGATTGGGCCGTCAAAATGAGGATAAGGCCGCCCGAGCTCGAGACTAGTATCTACGATGCAAAGTACCATGTTTCATTGGTAGGGAATATTGTGATGTTCTGAGCATGCAGATAGATAGTGACCTGGTGATCTATCGAACTACCCTCGTTCGGACTTTCCAAGTGGTTACCATTTGTCGAGTGGATAAGTCCGAGGTCTTGGTTGTACTGGTTAGTCCTCATGACTCGAAACGTCATTGAGTCTCTACATGATAGGCGTCTCACTTTGACCCGTTTGCCGACTCACTTGGGGTGATAAGGTGTCGGGATTGGGTGAGACCCTGATGCATGTAGGAGTCGATGCATCGTTGTCGAGGATTCACCGCTCGCAGACATGCGTGGATATCCTATGCTATCTGAGGGGATAATAGTGAATAAATCTCTGGCCAGAGTACTAGAAGTGTTTTAGGTAAATGTGTTTACCTAGTTACCCTCGCGATGTCACTATTTGATCTCCAAGATGTATGCATAGCTATCGGATCTATAGCGACTCTCGATTTACCAATGGTCGTTGATCTGATCGGGATATATGGATTGAAAGGACCGTACTGTACGCTGACCACGACCGACTGGTTCTTGCAGGCACTATCAGTGATACCTAGGGGATCATGGGGCGATGTTGCTAGATGCTTTACCATGATCCGTTGGGCAAGTCCGAAATTGTGATTCCGGAGCCACAATGGTTGTGGGCCCACGGCTAGCTGTATCCCTGAACCATTGAGTGTCACACAAGTACTAGATTCGAGATTTTCGCACGGATACTCAGCTCAATGTGTTGAGTATGAGAAGAGGATTTTGGGGAGTGCGACTTCCTAAAAGTCAACAGGGGTCAAATCGTGATTACCGACGTTGAGGGGCAGAACGGTAATTTTGCACTGGGGTTCTGAAAAATGGTTTTTCAGATCATAGTATTCAGTTTTGGAAACTGAGTCGATCCGTCCGATCTGATCGGCGATCGGAGTTACGATGAAGTCTCGGTGATGGGGATGAACCGAATGTTCATCCGTTGGACCCGGGCCCGTTGGGCCGGATCCAAATCCATCACCAAGTCTATTTAATTAGATTTAACTTCATTATGACATAACACAACACAATTAACCCTAAACCTAGCATCATAACCGCCGCCCCCTCTCTTCTTCAACCTCACGCCGCGCCGCCTCCGTCGCTCTCCGGAAAATTGTTTCCGGCCAATCTTGACGAGGATAATCCGTCCGCACAGATCTCGTCAGGCCTTCTAGTGCAGGCTGACGAAGGAATCCCGTCTCCGATCATGGACCTGATTGACGATATCTACCGCCGCCTACCGTTAAGTGCCGTTTTTCTTTATGAAACCGGTCGGAGCCAGGCACGAGTTGCCAGAAAGGTAGTCACCTAAACACCCTATGAATGTCATAGCATGTAATTGTTTTTTATCATATTGATCGTCTCTCGGCCATGTTTTTGTTCTTCCGCTGCCTCGCCGGGAGGCGTGATCTGGATCCGCCACGGCTGCCCAACAGATCTATGATTGCTTATTCTGGTATTTCGCAAAAATTTTGGGCAGAAGCAGTTAATACAGCTTGCTATACTCAGAACAGATTTATGTTATCAAGTTGCATGATAAAATCCCATATGAGATCTGGAGTGGCAAGAAACCTGATATTTCATATTTCAGGGTGTTTGGGTGCAGATGCTTCATTCACAATAATGGTAAGAAGCACCTAACAACTTTTGATGCAAAATCTGATGCAGGTATCTTCCTAGGTTATTCAGTAATGAGCAAGGCTTATCGAGTATTCAACAATAGAAGTCTAACCGTTGAAGAGTCAGCACAAGTTGTCTTTGATGAGAAAAGCTTTAGATCCAACTCAGCTGCGAGCCTTAATGATCTATGTACGCGTCTAGAATCATCCAGCATTGATGACTCAGATGATGACATAGCACAACAAAGACATTCATCAGAGATGGAACCAGCACTGGACACACCGCGCAACAATGCTCAACAAGATCTGACAGGTAATCCAGTAGTCATCGATTTAACTAACGTTGACTCAACACAGGATCAGATCTCTCCAAGTGTGCCTGCTGCTGGAGCTGAAGCGAGAAATGCACAAGATGTTGCACAAACAGATGTAGCAGAAACAGATCCTGCCACACAACGATCAACATCTGATGTACAAGATGCGACCGAGAACCATCAATTGGTGACAGACGATCCAGATGTAACTATCCAGCAAGACATCCAAGCAGAACAGGAAGCAAACCCAATTGGACTTGATCTCCGGTGGAATAGAAATCCTCCACCCGAGCAGGTCATAGGTAACATCGAATCTCCTGTTCGCACACGAAGCCAGCTATTTCATGATCATTTTGACTCTGCATTCATCTCGCATATAGAACCTAAGAAAATAGAAGAAGCCTTAGCAGACCCAAGCTGGGTAGAAGCAATGCAGGAGGAACTAAATCGGTTTAAGAGAAATAACGTATGGCAACTTGTACCTAGACCCTCAAATCATTCAGTTATAGGAACTAGATGGGTCTTTAGGAATAAACTTAATGAAGATGGAATAGTAACAAGAAACAAAGTTAGACTGGTAGCTCAGGGATTTAGGCAAATGGAAGGGATAGATTTTGATGAAACCTTCGCACCAGTAGCTAGATTAGAAGCTATACGCATGTTCCTTGCATATGCAGCATTCAAAGATTTTAAGGTCTTTCAAATGGATGTTAAGGGCGCATTTCTTAATGACATTCTAATAGAGGAAGTGTATGTTGCACAACCTTCTGGCTTCGTAAATCATACATATCCAGATTATGTTTATAAATTTGATAAAGCTCTATATGGGTTGAAGCAAGCACCCAGAGCTTGGTATGATACACTGTCAAAATTCTTAATTGATCATGATAAGACTTTATTCAAATTTGTCAAAGCTTATCATGTTATGTTAGTTCAGATTTACGTTGATGATATCATATTTGGGTCAACTAACCCCAAGCTATGTCAAAAGTTTTCTAAGATAATGCAGGACAAATTCGAGATGAGCATGATGGGCGAGCTAACGTTCTTTCTAGGATTACAAGTTAGACAGTTGGATAATGGAATCTTCATTAATCAAGCTAACTATACGAAAGAACTGTTGAAAAAATTTGGCATCGACAACTGCTCAGCAGCAGCAACCCCAATGAGTCATCAATCAAGCTGGACAAAGACGAAGCTGGTACTGCCATTGAGGTATCATTATATCGTGGTATAATAGGCTCCCTGCTTTACTTGACTGCTAGCAGACCAGACATCATGTTTTCTATCTGTATGTGTGCTAGATTCCATGTGGAGACAAAGCAATCACATTATATTGCTGTCAAACGGATCCTTAAATATTTAAAAGGAAATTCCAATGTGGGTCTTTGGTATCCCAAAGACTCAGGCTTTCAACTAATCGGTTATAGTGATGCAGATTACGTAGGATGCAGGATTCATCATAAAAGCACTAGTGGTACTTGTCAATTCTTGAGATCGCTTGTTTCCTGGTTCAGTAAGAAGCACACATCCATTGCAACGTCCACAGCTGAAGCAGAGTACTTAGTGGCTGGACGCTGCTGTGCTCAGATCTTATGGATTCAACACCAGCTTAAGGACTATGGGCATTGATGCTTCTGAAGCTCCTATTCTCTGTGACAACACCAGTTCTATTGCTATCACTCAAATTCCAGTGCTGCATTCAAGAAAGAAGCACATCGACATCAGACATCATTTTATAAGAGACCATGTACTCAATAAGGACGTAAAGCTGGAGTATGTGTCGACTGAGCAGCAAGTAGCTGACATCTTCACAAAGCCCCTGCCAGACGCTAGGTTTTCTTATTTTAGAAATCTATTGGGTCTCTTAGAACTCCTTGATTGTCTTTGCGCTAAAAATTTGCAGGTTGAACAGCTTCTGGTTTTGTAAAACCTGAGTCTACTGTTCAGGGGGAACATCGTGGTATTTAGGTTTGATAAAATATCAGACTTGGGAGATCTCAGATTTAGGGGGAACGAGAGATCTGGATTAATAAGTGCCGAGTCAACTGAATATGTGAGATCTGGATACACTCAGATGTCATGTATACACAGTTGGTACTTATCCATGAACATATCTTGCAATACCCCTGCTGATACATTAAACAGATCTTAAGGTTGTGACGTATTAGGTATTTGGCGCCATTTATCTATTTACCTTTTCATCCTTGCGGTTAAAATTTGAAATCATTTTAAAATATTCTTCTTATTTCGCAATATTGATAAAATATTTTCAAAATAATTTCCAAAATTGATCGCACCATCGGATGATTGACACGTGGTTGTCATCATGCGAAACGTCACACCCGCTCCCTCTCTCTAGTACCTTTTTGCATTCTTGTTTATATTTACGGCGTTTCCTTTTACCCTAACTCTTACGTTGCGCATATTACCTTCAAACTATCTTGCATTTCTGCTCTCCTGTGTTCTCTGTTTGCAGATTACTCTTGTTTCAGGCATTCTCTCGTTCGTTATTCTATCAGAAATGGCATCCTCACTTATTAGCAACACCAACCAGGTCCATTTTGCCTCTGTCCTTGCCATGGACAACGCAGGAATGGTAGCTAAGTTCGAAGCCCTTGTGGCGTCTAGTATGAATGGTTTTTTGGGCAGTATATCTGACATTTTTGAAACCGCTCTGGTCGAGTTTTATCAAAACGCCTCCGTATGAGATGGTAATGTTATTAGTACAGTTCAAGGGAAACTAGTGGAAATCTCTGAGAAAGTTATTGCCCGGACTTTTCAGTTGCCGGTGGAAGGATTGACAGGTATAAGTGAAGTACCGAAGGATTTGATCTTTGATGCTAGAACTGAGTTTTCATTTACTGGTGAGCGTTTGACTACTTCCTACAAGAAGCGGGAATTGAAGATTGAGTACAGGCTTCTAAGTGATATCTTGGCAAAATACATTATTATGAAAGCGGGTTCCTTTGATGCTGTGACCCATGAAAGGTTCCTAATGATGACTGCTATTTTTGGGGGTGTGTCTGTAAACTGGGGAAGGTTTCTGTTTAAAATTTTCAAGGATATGGTGACTCCAGAGACGAGGCAAGCCAGAGGCTACGCTGTCCATATCTGTATTCTGTTGAAAATGTACCAAACTTAAATATGGGAGATTCTAAGGGAGTTCCCACCTCTCAAGATTCTGACTGCCAGAACTGTTGGCAGGTATATCACTATTAATGATAAGATTGTTGTAGAAGATATGAAAGATGCGGGAAAATGTATCTCGAGCGAAGAAAACACCCGTGAAAAGGGCTGTGTCCAAAAATAGGCCTGCTGTTGCTGTTGATGAGCAGGTGGTGAAAAAGAAGAGGACATTGAAGGGGAAAGCAGCTCCTTCAAAAGAGAAGCTGGAGCTAGTATCAGTAGCACAAGAGGCTATTCCTCTGCAAATCGTTGCACCAATTCCAGCTGTGTCAGCTGTGCTACCTTCTAAGCCAAAGCGAAAAGCTCCTAAGAGGAGATTAAATGTGGGGACCTCGATTACTTCTCTAATCTTATGGGGCGATTAATAAGCTAACCTAGTTAACTAATGGAATTTTTTTTTTAAAATCTATTTCTTCCAATTTTCTCGCTGAAATCTGAACATGCTTCCATTAATTTAAAGAAACTCGAGCATAAATAAAACATGAGTCTAACGCATGTTATGTAGATGTCAAACTCAAAAGTAATTACAATACAACTTGATTTAAATATACAACATACATCAGTGTAGCAACTACACCATTTTTGTGTTCAAAGTCTGACTGCTCTACTTCTTAACCACACCCCCACTTCTATGGTTCAATCCTCAAGCTATCCATGTTGACTCCGACCAGCTCCTGCCCCACCTATTGCCATGCACACATACAAAACAAGGCAACATCCAGAAAACTCCGGTGAGAAAACAATCTCAGTATAATCGACATATTCATGAAATAACGTAAATCAGTTTATATCAAAACTACCATATCAAATCGAAATGAAATGAATATATTGCATATCTAAAAATAAGAACTGATTCATCTCAAATCGATGCCATCAAGATTAGTATCCGATCTTGACATGGATATCCATCTAAAGAAATCAACTCAGACTTCAAAAATAAGATCATATCAGACCTTGGCATTAGATCAATTCATTTTCTATTTCATATAATCTCATATCGAAGTAAAACATCCAGTACCTGTGATGGATCAACAAATATAACTTTAAGTTCTAAATCAAGAACAGTAATCAGCGAGTATGTGATTTGTCGGGATAACTCAGGAAATATCATTCTTGAGTATTCAAATTCCCTGACCCTCCATGTCAAACTATACCTTCGTTTAGCTCGGTTTTGGTCTGCTTCAAATCTGAAACATAACACCAAAACATTCATATTAGACTTCATTCTGTAATGTAATAGCAAGAACTTATATCAGTCTCGGTTCAATCATTCGATATCAATCATCATTCAAATCTGAAAGGGAGTATAATATTATCAAAATCAGAATCCAAACTCAATCCAATACACGGCTCAATCACTTGCCCCAACACTTATCAATTCTCGAAACGGCGGCGTAACGGCTAAAAATCGGTAACCCGAACTTTAAATATATCAAGATATCAATCAACTACAATCCATATCACAACCATATCATCACTACAACAGCATAAAGAATTTGAAATCAGCAATACTAGCAAGCTTCCTTTTCAAAGATAGCTAAAAATCATAACTAATTCAAACGCCGAACTTTCCTCGATCTGTCTTGGATATACAATTGTTGTCCACTCAAGAACATATATATATCATCATAATCTGATTCCATAAGCACCTCAAAATCAAATCATAGTAGAAAATAATAAAACTACATCAAAACAAAGCCTTCGACGCGAGGACCGCAAATATACGATCGCTTCTAAATTCTGACGACCGGATGATGAAAAACCGAAGCTTGTAAAATAACAAAAGTGGGGTGAAAATATGCTGAACCTACTGCCTTATTTCGTGCAAATGGAGGTGAAGAGATGAAGAGTAGATATATATAAGACAATTTGCAGTTTAGTCCCTGAAAACTACCATAATTGCAATTAAGTCCTCGGCCCTCATTTTAACTCAATTTCAATCAAAAATAATTCAAGAACATTAGAATTTAATTACAAACTCTAAATATTCTTAAATTTTATATTCTCAGATTAAAATTAAATAATCTCGGATTATTAAATCAAATAATCCCGGGCCTTCCATTAAAATTGCCAGCAGGATCGGACGATGAAACTGTTGAAGAAGAGACGGTTGTTGGTGGTATTGCTACGAAGGATTCAATGCCAGCTAGAGCAGATGTTGTTGATAAAGGGATATCAACTGCTGATGACGTGGACCACATTATTGAACAAGTGGTTGCCGAAACTGCTCAGCTGGACACAGATGTTGAAGGAACAGATGTCAGTGGACCGGATGTTGGGGTTTAGAGCTGATAAGATGGAGCACTGGTTCAATGCTTCATATGAGGAATTTGTTGCTCGCGAAGCTGATATAATGATTGAATAAGGCAGTGATACAGATGAAGAGATTGTAGCAGATCAGGTCACTGGAACAGATGTTGGGATACATATGGAAACTGGTCCAGATGCCTATTTTGTGGAGGAACATTCAGAGGGAACAGAATTTATTCAGGTAACAGAGAAAGCAGATGCTGTTCCAACTACCGACGAGAAGAGAACTGATGATGAGTCTTTGTCCCTAGAGGAAATTTTGTCTACAATCCCAGGTGGTTGCTCACTGCCTTCTTCTATTGGGAAGTAACCAAAATACAGTTTGGAACGAGCATAACTATCAGAGGAGTCAATGAAGGAGATTGGTACAAGACCAGTCTACTCAAGATTCCGGCTGCTGCTAAGGGGAAGGAACCCCTCTAGAAAAGAGACCCGATCAAAGGAAATCCAGCCAAGGAAATTTTTTCGTTAATTTGTGCTAATATTGAGGTACTTGTACAGCTGCGGGAACACGTTATCAATGAGGTTGAACAATTGTTTAATTCTTCCAGTTTCAAGAAAATGGCCTCTCTAAAAATTGAAGATATTTATGCGAAGGAGGAACAAGTTTTAACTTGGGGAGAAATAGATTCTACCATAATTGCACTTCAGAGGCGTATGTTCATACTCACCAAGTACAGAGAACTGCTGTTCCGGAAGTTTTTGGAGACCAGAACGACAAATTTTGTTCCCGGATAGCCCTCTTCAGCCATTGATTTGAAAGTGCTAGATATGTTATACAATCTTCATTTGTTTATGATAGAAGAGCTGAAGACACAGATGCAATCACACGGTCTACAGTGGGAAATGCCGTCCTGCTCTATATTGTTTGAAGGTAAAAATCGCGATCGTGGCGCTATGATCGCCAGATCCAATGCAAATATTAGATCTTCTAGTTGGATAAGTACAATGGCTCGTATTGATGGAGCCTGGGTAATTGAACCATGCGCTGATTATTGGAAGAATATACCCAAACAGATTGTTCCTAGATCGATTGCCATTTCTCCTCAGCTTTCTTATGTAGATACACTTCTACAGTCAGTGAATTCTTTAAATTGCTTAAGAAGAGATGGGCCGACGTTTGTATAGAGGTCGTAGAATTCTTTGTTTTTGGAAAACTCCTACCTGTTGGTTCTTTGAATTTTTGTCGAGCTCTTGCTGTTGCTGAGTCAGTTTCTGATTTTGGTTATTGAAAGCAGACAATCACCGCTTTGGGATGGTCGCAACTTTGTACAGCTGTTGTTCGATACAGCTTATTTGGGGGTTTACAATCAGTTGATATCAGAAATTTTCTTTCATTTCTTATTCCAGTCCAACCAGTTTTGAGGGATGTTCATATTCTTGATACCGGTGTACAGAGAGCACCAGTTCTTCTTCTACCAGACACCATACACAGGAGGATGAGATTGTACAAATGTATATTGATCAACATCCAGATTCTCCACCTATCTCAGCTGATTCTTCCTTGCACTTCAATGACAATGACATTCCTACGGAAGAAGATTCAGCTAATGACCAGCATATCTTGCCTTCTACTGCCACAGATATCTCGGCTTCCTTTGCCACACTTTGGGAATCCATCTCCAAACTTGTTGCAAATCAGACGAGGGATTCTCGGAGGTCGGGTGATGCTCATGGAGAAGTTATGTCCAAAATCGATCATGTTGAGAGAGTCCTTCTTGACAGTCTTGCTGTGCAAAATCAATCCTTCTGGGGCATGATCAAAAGTATTCGACAGGAGGCCCATAATGATAACGATGTACTGTTGATCGCACTAAAAGTTGTCCGCGCTCAAAACACCATCTTGTCAACAGACTTAGCGGATGTTCGACAAGAAGTCATGGATCTCAAGGCTGAATTATCTAAGGACTTTGATGAAAAATTGGCTGTTATTCATAACGACCTACTGGAGTTCCGTGTGGAAACACAAGGACAATTGGCTTCCCTTGGTACTAATCTTGCTGAACTCATTGATTTTATCACTAAGGGCAGTGATGACAAAAAGGGGAAAGTGAGTAGCGGCCATGGCCAAGGTCAACCGCCTCCAGATGATCGGAATAGACCTAGCAGAGGTGGTGGTGGTTCTGGTGGAAGTAGTAGAAGAGATGAAAGAAAGGATTCTTCAAAGAGGTGATCCAGCAGTGGTGGTGGTGGATCTGGTGCTGGTGGTGAAACCTATGGACCCTATGGACCGTATAAGAAGAATGCTGAATGGTGGTTGTATGGAAAGAACAAGTTTTAAGTTTTCTTTCAGTTTTTGTTGTACAAATTTTTTGTACATTATTCAGTTCATGAGTTATAAAATTTCAGCACGTCTTCGATCTCTCTTGCTTATATCTTTTTAAGTACTAAAGCAGCTAAGTTTTGTCATCACCAAAAAGGGGAAAATTGTTAAAATAAAATTTATTAGTTTTGGTGATAACAAAATAAGACCAAGAAATGACTTTAAGCTTTCGCAGAAGATTTCAGAATTCGTGACGTCATCTCAATGTATTGAAGAATTCAGAAGTCGTGACGTCATCTCAATGTATTGAAGAATTCAGAAGTTGTGACGTCATATAAGTGGATTGAAGTTTCTAAGTCTCGAAAGATTCTGAACTAAGCGTTGACATCTGAGTTGACCATTTGGGAACAGTTACTCAGACTTGAAGATACAGTGGAATATCTGTTGTTAGAGCGAAGTGTATTCAGACTTGAGTAACAGAGTATGGTATATTGATTCAGATCTCAGTATTTCAGAAGTGGTTACAGAGCTATCAGTGAACATCAGATTTTGTCAGGCCTCGTCATCACAACAGATAAACACATGCGGAAGCTAACAAAAAGTGGATAAAATTTTCGCTTTTTGGCCCGACGGTTTAAACATATAATTTAAAATAATGAAATACTCAAAATAGATCTCAGATCTCAGTATTTCAGAAGTGGTTACAGAGCTATCAGTGAACATCAGATTTTGTCAGGCCTCGTCATCACAACAGATAAACACATGCGGAAGCTAACAAAAAGTGGATAAAATTTTCGCTTTTTGGCCCGACGGTTTAAACATATAATTTAAAATAATGAAATACTCAAAATAGATCCC
>KV005670.1:21823-34077 GCA_001598015.1 Dorcoceras hygrometricum
GGTTGCCCAAAACGCGAAGGGCCAGGTTGCTGAAACGGCCTAAACGGAGTCTCACCAAAACGGGGTTGCTGAAACTGCTGCTGCGAACGGCCCCTAGACTGACCCCCACGACCCTGAGGCTGGGCCGCGGTCTGCTGTGATCCAGCTCGGGGCTGCTGAAACTGCTGAGAACGGCCCCTAGACTGACCCCCATGACCCTGAGGCTGGGCCGCGGTCTGCTGTGATCCAGCTGACGGACACACTCTCGCAAAATGCCCGTACTGACCACAAAGGTTGCAGGAACCCTGCACACCTACACACTGCGTCGAAGGATGCTTTCCACCGCAAAAACCACAAAACTCCACTCGAGAGCCACTGCTACTCGAGCTACCAGAACCAGAAGACCCGGAACCAGACTTCTTCTTAAACTGCTGACCGCGAGGTCGGAATCTACCACGGCCAGATTGCTGAGCTACCTGCTGCTGCTGCTGCTGAGGAAAATGAGCGGACTGGGAACTCTGAGACGACTGAGCACCCTGACCAACCGGTCGACCACCCTGCACTACCTGAGCCACCTGCGCCCTGCGATTACGACGACTCCTCATGCCCTCCTCGATGTGGATAGCTGTATCCACAGCCTCAGCATACGATTTGGGCTTGCTTGTCAAAACACTCTGATAAAATTCTTCATTCAGACCTTCTACAAATCTGGTGAGCTTGGCCCTCTCCCGACCAAAAACATGCGGAACAAAAGCCAAAAGCGCAGAAAATTTGCGAGCGTACTCGCGCACCGTCGTAGAGCCCTGCTCCAGGAACTCAAACTCCCGCTCACGGGCAGCCACAAAGGAGTCGGGGACATACTCCTTCCTAAAGGTCTCACAGAAAACATTCCAAGAGAGCTCCACTCCAGTCTCCTCTAAGGTACGAGACGCACCTCGCCACCAACGCTCTGCGGCCTTCCTAAACAACAAAGTGACTAACCTCAACCGGAGATCGTTGTCATACTGAGCTCGATCGAAAAGGAGAATGACGTTATGAAGCCATGAATCAGCATCCTCACTAGACTCATTGCCATTGAAGATGGGAGGGCTCATCCTCTGAAACCTAGCAATCACGACATCCATCCTCTCTACCGGAGCCGGCGGAGCTACAGCCTCCTCCTCTCCACTACTCTCACGAGTATGACAAGGCGCACTGTACTGATCCTCATTCTGCCCACCTGATTCCTGGAAGAGACCCCTACCACGACTACGACGTCTAGGCGGCATCTAAAAACACTCAACAGGATAAGGAAAATAGAACAGATACAGCAGAAAAAGCATATAACTCAAAATATGCAGCACGTAGTCACAGAAGTCAAGCACATACAACACGCGACACTGTGCCTAGACTCAAGTGTGATCAAAGGAATTGAGCTTATCCCAGCTTAAGCTCTGATACCAAAAATGTCAGGCCTCGTGCTCACAACAGATAAACACAAGCGGAAGCTATCAAAAAGTGGGTAAAATTTTCGCTTTTAGGCCCGACGGTTTAAAACGATATAAGTTAAAATAATGCGATACTCAAAATAAGATCCCAGTTTAAAACCAATAAGGCAACCTGCCAACAAATAATAGCATACAGTACAAAGAAAACATGTATCAGACTCCAAACACTGGATACAAGGACAAAGCACAGGGCATCCCCTGGCATAACTGATACATATATATACGTATGCTATAGGCGACTGGGACACACTAGCCACCTCCCGGGGCACCACCAGCTGGGTTAAAACCACGACCAGCTGGGTTTCCTGCAAAAGCACAAACACGGAAACAAACCAAGCCCCGGAGGGACATGGGGTCAAACCCCAGTACGGAGAGCAACTATAAAACAGCAAATAACAGCAAGAATAAAAGGTAGATGCTATGCATGATATGCTGGACAACAACTGATGACTCCAACCGAGAATGGACGTCAAAGAATCAATGCATAGCTCAACTGAATCTGCAACAAATGGTGGCCACTGGGTGTGTTCCAAGTGTGGTAGCTAACCACTCGCCCGGACACACACCCGAATACCAGATGTAACAACAACTTCCCTGCTGTTGTCCTACCTATGCACTGTGGTAGTTAGCCACTCGGTGCATAGAGACTAACAAAACCCAGCAGGGAAAATGAGAGTGCGGTATTGCCGCTCGCCCTCGAACCTGGTAAGAAAACAGAACAACAACGAAGCAACGATGGCTAAAGAAAGATGAAAATGCGTGTATGCACATGCTGGACAACAACAAGCATATCAACATATGCGCAACAATAACAAAACCAGCAACATACACCATATAACACACGGCAAACCCAAACCACAGCCTCAACAGGCAACAAAACAGGGCAGCCAACAGATAGCCATCTAACAATTCATCCAAGCTGTCACCTTGCTGAAATTACAAGCTCAACCCGTACCTTATACTGAGCAACAACTAACCCTGCGAGAAATCCCGAAGACTCTGGTAAAAGCCTGTTAAACACACGGCATACAAAACGTAAATCTAACAGATTTCTACTCAAGCTCACGGCTGGGAGTCTCACCTCGACCAGCTATCCAAAATACCTCAAACATTCATAGAAAGCTTAAGAATTAAGGCTAGAAACAAGGTCTCACCGAAAACCAGAACGTAGTTCTACCAACTCGACGCAACACTCGAATGGCAGCAACTTCGCGTTCCTCGACTAGCCAACTACAGCTTCTAAAACTGGTATGAATTGGAAGAGCTTCTCAAGAGGAGTCCAACGCTACCTCGCACGAGCAGAACAACCACCAGGAACGACGAGAAATCGCCGGAAAGCTCACGGCTGAACAGTGTTCTAGGGTTCAAAAGATAAGGAACGAAAGGCTGGAAATATCGCTAAGTATGGGAAAAGAATTCACAAAACGAAGACCAAGTCTTCCTATAAATAGCACTAGCATCGACTGGAAAACTGGTACTAAAAGAAAGAGCTTCTCGAGAGGAGTCCAACGCTACCTCGCACGAGCAAAACACTCACCGGAGACGACGAGAATCACCGGATAAAATCAACGGTGAACAGGGCTAGGGTTCGAAACGAAGAACGAAAGTGGGAAATATTCTAAGTGTGGGATTTTGTATCTCAACTCAAAGACCAAGTCTTTAAATATATAAATCCCGCCTCTGCTGAAATCTTCAAAACAACCCACCGACAAAATCAGCAGATACAACGAAATCTCAAATCAGCAGTAATAACAATTCAGCAGACACATTTCTTCTCGAACGAACCTGCTGCCTCCAGCAGCAACGATAGCGAACGCCTTTTTAACACAACCCAAAACGGCGTCGCAGCGACTAACCCAAACGACGTCGCATAGCGCAAGTCAGCAGAGCTACCATCAGCTGGTCTCTCAAATCATCTGCTGATTAGAGTCAACGAAAAGCAAAGATTCTTGCTGTTGGTCGCACGCGCTACTCCAAAACGCAGCGTTCCAACTAAATGAAACGGCGTCGCATAGAACACACCAACTAAGCTTCCAGCAGCTGAGCGCTAAAACTAAAAGCGTTAACAAAACCAGCAGCTGATCTCTAAATACTAAAACGTCGTCGCTTCAACTAATCTAAACGGCGGCGTATTACACTTGCTACAGGGACCAGCTGCTAACAGCTCTCACCCAGCTGCTACTTCACCAAAACGCCATCGTTTCGATATCCTATAGCGCGCTCCTGCTGCATCCACGTCAGCGTTGCTAACACCAACTCTTCGCACAACGCTACACTAACAACCAACTGCTGACAGCCCATGCACACATCAAAACGACAACGTATCACTCCCCCGCGATACAAAACGCGCTAAGCTGCCAACAGCAATGCTTACGTCGGCAGCTTGAAACCCAACTAATGCATGACGCATCAGAGCTGTTACCAGCAGGTACCTCAAACTAAAATCGAAATCTCCAGAATTGTTCTAAGGAGTGAAATCGACTCGAAAAGCAACTCAAACTTCAAACAGAGATCAAACCCACATAATCTCTAAATCAATCGATTAATTTCCGCAATTAATCCTTAATACAAAATCAGGTCTCACAGATTTGAGGTTATCAGAAGTGTTCGACTCAGATTTTGGAACATTATATTTTCAGAATTCGCAAGCATTCAGTAGTTACATTCAGATGTTGTAAGTGCTCAGTTATCTCTATAGTGACAGCTATGAATAACAAGCAGCGGCGAGATAGCGACTTATTTCAAGGTAGAAAGAAATGCTTTAACAGAAAGAGCTTTCAGGCGTAAGAATCGAATAGATTCAAAATCTATCATTTGTTTAAATTGGAAAGAATCAATGGTTGCGATTGGATCGTACAAATTCCTGGAATTAAGGAGACAATGTCAGAGCTATTTTGGGCGATTTTACACAGTACAGAGGACGTTATACGAAGTTTGCTCAAATATGTATATACGAAAATTTGGCCCTGATGAAGTGCATATTACCATTTGGTGGAGCAGGATATACTGTTGTACGATGAATATATAGTCAAAAAGGGATTTTGTTTCCTTAGGCAAAATTTAATGACCGTTGGAGACAAAGGGTATAAATAGCTGAAGTTTAAATTGTAGAAGCGCTCTGGCTCTCCGCAACCTTTAGCTCTCTGCTGTATTTTGCTCTCAACGCGATCATATTGCTCACAAAGCTACTGGATATTCTGATCGCAAATATTCTCTAAGTCCAGTATTACCAAATCGAAGAACATTCAAGTTCTAGCCCTCATTGTTTTCAATCTTCGATTTATCTTTTGGTTCACTTTTGTGATTCAAGTTTCATAGTATAGAAACTAGAAGATTTACAGTCTCAAAACCATTGTATTTCATTGTTATCATTCATTTTGAGTCTGTAACGAACTGGCTTTGTGAAGCAGTTCGAAAAATCTCATTACTTGTATTCAGCAGCTGTGTCTGCTTGTTGACTGGAGTTCCTAGGAGTTCATCTTGAGCGAGGCTCGGTGACTGGGTGGTTACAGAGGCTGTAAACATCAAAATCTTCTAGTGGAACCTTCCTGAAAAGGAAGAAGGGGAGACGTAGGATTTGATATTCGAACTTCCATAAACAAATCTCTCGACCCTATACTTTAACTTTACTGCATTTATTTATTATTACACTGTTCACAGATTGATCGACTTCATTCCGCACATTATTTGTTAGTTGAGAAATCTGATTTTAGACTGGGATACCTTAAATCTGGTAACTCGGATTTAAGTAAGCTAGGCGCTTGTAAAAACTGTTTTAAGGTTTCAAAAATTTAAAATTCCAAAAGGATTTCATTCAACACCCCCCCTTCTGAACTCCTAAGGCTGTTTTTCGATCCTATTGATCCTATAATGCACAAATTCTGGAGAACATAGCTTCTTCTCCCCCACTTCTTCCCAACATACTGGCGATCTACACTTCCTGCCACACAAAGTTTCAAATGGTGACATACCAATCGTGACCTGATAGCTGTTATTGTAGGAAAACTCAACCAAACGAATCTTGCCAGATACCACTAAAATCCATCACAACAGCTCTCAACATATCTTCTAAAATATGGACAGTTATCTCATATTGGCCATCTGTCTGAGAATGATACGCTGTACTCATCGCCAATCTGGTACCCAAAGCTGTTTGCAAACTCTTCCAAAACCTGGAATTAAACCTCGGATCACGATCTGAAACAATAGAAACAGGCACACCATGCAATCTCACCACAAAATCTATGTACAGCTTCGCCATCTTCTTCAAAGAATAGGTCATACTATAAGGGATGAAGTGAGAAGACTTCGAAAATCTGTCTATAACAACCCACACAGCATCACACCCTCGACTGGAACGAGGCAAATGTGTGATAAAATCCATTGCTATGTGCTCCCAATTACATTGGGGAATCTCCACTCTGCAATAGACCACCAGGTCTCATCCTCTCGGCCTTAACTTGCTGACAATTCAGACAACGGATTACAAAATCAGCAACATCACTCTTCAAACCTGCCCACCAGTAATGCTGCTTCAAGGCATGATACATCTTCCTTGTACCAGGATGAACACTGTGTCTACTATAGTGTGCTTCTATCAAGATCTCCTCCTTCAAATCTATCAGATTTGGCACAACCAACCTGCCACGAAACCTCAAACAACCATCAGACGAGACAGAATAATCCTCTAACTGTCCAGCTCTCACCTTCAGCTTCAACTCATGGATGGATGGATCTGTCCTCTGAACTGCTCTAATGCTCGCAAAAATCTGTGGCTCAACTTGGAAAGAAGACACCACAAAATAATCCTCACCTGGGTAAAATCGCCAGCCAGTAGTGCTTAGATGCTCATGAACTTTCGAAATCTGCAACGAAGCCAACGCCGTCACTTGAGCCTTTCTGCTCAATGCATCAGCAACTACTTTTACTTTCCCAGGCTGATATTTGATCTCACAATCAAAATCATTAAGCAGCTCCATTCACCTACGCTGTCTCATATTCAAATCTGACTGAGAAAACAGATACTGAAGGCTCTTGTGGTCTGAATACACCACAAACTGCTCGCCATACAGATAGTGGCGCCAAATCTTCAAGACAAAAACCACTGCTGCCAACTCCAAATCATGAACTGGGTAACGAGTCTCATGAGGTTTCAATTGACGAGAAGCATACACAATGACTCGACCATTCTGCATCAACGCACAACCAACTCATTCAAGGAAGCATCTGCACAAACCACAAAACCACCCGAATCATACGGTAAAGCTAACATAGGCACAGAAGTTAAATTCTCTTTGAGCAACAGAAAGCTGTTCTCACACTGCTCAGTCCAAACAAACTTCTTGTCTTTCTGAGTCAACTGCATCATTGGCTTAGCTATACTAGAGAATCCCTCTATAAAACGTCTATAATAGCCAGCCAAACCCAAAAACTATGAATCTCAGCAACATTCTTGGGACGCTCCCAGTTAATAACTGCCTCAACTTTACTGGGATCCACAGAAATACCTGCAGCTGAAACAACATGACCCAAAAACACAACTCTATCCAACCAAAAATCGCACTTGGAGAACTTAGCATATAGCTGCGAGTCTCGAAGCGTCTGAAGGATCAACTTCTAATGCTCTTTGTGCTGCATCGGAGTCTTAGAGTACACCAAAATATTATCAATAACACAATCACAAACTGATCGATGAACTCTCTAAAGACTCGGTTCATCAAGTCCATGAAAACTGCGGGGGCATTCGTCAAACCAAAAGGCATAAATAAAAACTCATAATGTCCGTACCTCGTACGAAAAGAAGTCTTCACAACATCTTGCTCTCGAATGCACAACTGATGGTACCCCGAACATAGTTCGATCTTAGAAAACACAGCCGAACCCTGAAGCTGATCAAACAAGTCATCGATCCTAGGCAAAGGGTACTTATTCTTCACTGTCGCCTTATTCAGTTGCCTAAAGTTGATACACATCCTCATCGACCCATCCTTCTTCTTCACAAACAAGATAGACGCTCCCGAGGGTGACATGCTCGGCCTAATGAAACCCTTTTCCAGCAAATCACTAAGCTGAACCTTAAGCTCCCTCAACTCAGCAGGCGCTAATCGATACGGGGCTTTCGAGATAGGAGCTGTACCAAGTACCAACTCAATGCTGAAGTCTATCTCCCTCTTTGGAGGAAATCAGGAATCTCCTCCGGAAACACATCCGGGAAATGACGAACAACCGGAACATCACAAATCTATACGCGCGAAGAAGAAGACGCATCCAAAGCATAGATCATAAATCCAGCATTCTCTAATGACAACAGGCTAAACATCTCCATCGCAGAGACTAAAGGAATCTTGAATCGGGAATCTAGGCCATAGAAGTCCCACTTCTCTCCAGACTGAGGCCTTAAGCGCACAAATCCATGGAAACAATCCACAGTGGCTCTATAACCAGACAACACATCCATTCCCACTATGCAATCGAAATCCCACATCACAAACCTAATCAGGTTCGCTAACAGCAAATTCTCACCAAACCTAAGAATGCCATTCAACAAAATCTCTTGGAGTACAAGCTCGCGTTGGCAGGAGTCTCAACAGACACAAAATCACACAAAGATGTGGTATGCAAACCATGCTCAACCACAAATGCATCAGAAATAAACGAATGTGATGCTCCTGTATCAAACAACACACGTGCAGGAAAATCAAAGACAAAACAAGTACCTGCGATCACTCCCGTTGGCGTGCCCTCTGCTTGCTCCCTCGTCATGGCATTCACTTGGGCAAACTGAGGTCTTGAAAACTGAGGTTGAGAAGACTATCCAAACCGCGAAGGACCAGGCTGCTGGAACGGCCTAAACTGCTGATCCCCTATCCTCTGCTGCTGAGCATGAAAATAATGACCTCTAACGATCCACCTCGACCCTGCGGTGGGGCGGCGGTATGCTGAGATCCAGACAAGGGACACACTCTCGCAAAGTTCCCATACTGACCACAGACGTTGCACGAACCTTGTACACCTACACACTGCGCCGTAGGATGCTTTTTTGTGAGGATTGTGAAATTAGATTTGTGATTAATTGAGTTGAATTTGGGATTAATCACATGTTTTTGAGGGAATTACGAAGGGAATATGGTTCTGCTGATTCATCAGTCGCAGCGCTAGTAAAGGAAGTGAGAAATATCGAAATTTGGTGAAGTCAACGCTGGTCAACGGTACTATAGCTACCTGCTGGTGTTTGCATCGGTAGGCTGAAGTAGGCGTGACGCGTTGCATCTGCTGGTTTTAGTTCGTTTCGAAGGGTTGATTTGTTTGTGTAGGCGCGGCGACGTCGTTTGATTAAGTTAAAACGCTGCGCTTTGGATGTTGCAGCTGGAACCAGTTGTTGGTTGTTTTGAAGAGATCTGCTGCCTGCTGGTATAACGCTGCGGCATCGTTTTGTTTAGTTGGAACGGTGTCGTTTCGAGATTGTAGTCTCGCTTACAGCATTTGATTGCTTCTGTTGGTTTTTAACGAAGGGAAAGGAAGGTATCTGCTGGTCTTGTCGACTGAATATTGGTGATCCGCAGATGTTGATTTGGGAGATTATAAATGGAAGTGTCGCTCGACACTTAGGATTATTTGAGAAACAGATATTTCTTATCTCCTCTTTTCCAAACCCTCGAAATAGCTACTATTCACCGTCACTTTCAATCGCCATTTCCCGTTGATTCCAGCCTCTGCTTTTAATGTTCTTGGTGGCGCTGGACTCCTTGAGACTTGCTCTTCCCATTGATACTAGTTTGGAAGCTAAGAGCAACGAGTTGAGAAATCCCGAAGGCCCTGCTCGTTCGTGAGTTGCTGGTTTCGTTGAGCAGATTCTGCCGTCGTTTCTTTTGAGCTTTTGGGTGAGCATTTCTTGTAGTTTGGGCTCGGTTTTTTAGATTTAATGCCTGCGTAGAAGTGTAGGATTGAAGTATACTTCTGGCCGTAGGATTAATGTGATTGTGTAGCAGAATTGAGCTAAGATATTGAGTACCTGTAACAGATTTCAGCATTTGTGGGAAGTCCGTGCTGCGTGGATTGAACCAGGAGATATATGTTAGGTAAATTGAAAAAGAAAGGTACGAATTGAGCAGCACTTACAGCTTGAGCGTGAACATGACTGAATCGATTTTGTGGAATGTGTGGTGTTGCTGTTATGTTTTTATGTGGAACAGCTGTTGAATTGATTGAACTCGATATTCCTTTTCACGTATTATGATTTGTATGCATTGAGCATTGATATTGATTGGCATACATGCATACATATTGGGCCTTGACAGATTTGATTGATGACCCAAGCCACGTTGGCTGTTGAATTGATTGAACTCGATATTTCTTTTCACGTATTATGATTTGTATGCATTGAGCATTGATATTGATTGGCATACATGCATACATATTGGGCCTTGACAGATTTGATTGATGACCCAAGCCACGTTGGAGCTGATCAACAGATGTGTTGTGCACCAGTCCAACGCTATCATCGGAGCGGTGACTACTGAATATGAGTGTCTACCGCCGAGCTGTGATGGGATGACGGGCCCCGATGATCACGGACCGATGATTTCCCGGTTGATAGACCGTGGTATTGAGGCGACTTGATATGTTTTGCCGGTTGATAGACTGGCCTAGTTGACCGATTTCCTTTGACAGCCACATGCATTTCATAGCATTGATTGTTAGCATGTTGCATGCGTAGCTTTTTGATAGCTCTTCGTACTGAGGCTTGACCTCGTACTTGTTTCCTGCTTTTGTTTTGTTTGGGTCTGTGTTGCCCATTTTCAGGAGCTTCAGGTAACCAAGCTGGACCGAGTGGAAGTTCAGCTGGTCGATCCCCGCGTCCCTGAGTCCCAGTCTATGTATATGATATGTATTGAGCCGGGGGATGCCCCGTGTTATCATGTATTGGGGATCTGTATTTGATTGATATTATGTTGTTACCTGTTGTGGTTGAGTTTGAGTCAACTCATATTTTAATTATCGCTATTTAGAATGTATGATTTGAGTTCAGGCCATGGTATTTCGAAAAATTTTTAAGCCCTGATTTTAAGCTTCCGTGTTTATGCGCTTATTATGTGTTAATTGTTAGTAATTAGCACGGGGCCTGACATTTTTGGTATCAGAGCTTAAACTGGGATAAGCTCGATTTCTTTTGATCACACTCGAGTCTAGGCACGGAGTTTTGATTTGATTTTGATTTCCTCTGTGACTTATGTGATCTATTATCTGTCTTGTTATTCTATCTGCTGTGAGATCTTACTTCTAGGCTTGTTTAGATGCCGCCGAGACGATAAGGAGGTAGGATGACTAGACGTTCCGTGGAGGGGTCTATAGCAGGTAGTGATGACGACACTCAGGTTGAGGATGTCACTAGGCAGATAGTTGGAATGGAGTTGGTCTTAGCCCGATTTCAGCGGACGAACCCACCGACGTTTGCCGGTACTGAGGGTGGTACTAGGGCTGAGGCGTGGCTTGTTCAGATGGAGGATTTATTTGATACTTTGGAGTACGCTCCGGAAAAGAGACTGAAGTTGGCAGTGCTGCAGCTGCGGGATGATGCGCAGCGCTGGTGGAAAGGCACTTCTAGGATGATTCGAGATAGTGGGACGATACTCACCTGGGATGGTTTCTGTGAGGATTTTCGGCAGGAATACACTCCAGAGTCCTATTTCGCCAGCCGAGAGCGTGAGTTTGATAACCTGAAGCAGGGTGACATGCGTGTGGCCGAGTATGCGAGGCGGTTTTCTACGCTTCTAGTGTACATGCCAGCTGTGGCGAACCAAGAGCGAACGAAGAGGAACAAGTTCTTGAAATGATTGAGACCTGATCATTATAGGATGGTGCTGTCTGGGTCCCCGGCGACCTTCATGGAAGCTGTGAACGATGCGGTTGATATTGAGGAGAGTTTGATGGATCCCGAGGCTCCAGTGCATCAGACGACCGTGCGTGCTTCTCAGCCAGCTCAGGCGGTGTCGCAGTCGTATCAATCTCCTCAGGAGTCACAGCAGTCGAGTCGCCAGCAGTTCCGACCTCGAGGGAAGCAATTCAAGAAGAAGGGCCATTCGAGTTCCTTTGGTTCCGTGAGCTCTGGTTCTGGAAGTGGTTCAGGTGGTGGTTCTGGCGGCGGATTTTGTAGTCAGTGCGGAGGGAGGCACGAGACTTCCCAGTGTCATGGAGTTAGAGGACTTTGCCATCTTTGCGGTCAGCCGGGATATTTCGCTAGAGCGTGTCCTTCGATTGGAGGGTGATCTACTGGTCAGTCGCAGCAGGGTTCCGCTAGTGGTTCTTCTCAGCGACAGCAGCCTTTTGCACAGTCCCAGCGATCTGGTTTTCAGCCTCGTGAGCCGTCTCGTTTTGGAGGACCTTCCCGACCCCCGTTTCACATTCCCCAGCAGGCGCAGGCGAACGCCTTGACGGTCCTTCGATTGGAGGGTGATCTACTGGTCAGTCGCAGCAGGGTTCCGCTAGTGGTTCTTCTCAGCGACAGCAGCCTTTTGCACAGTCCCAGCGATCTGGTTTTCAGCCTCGTGAGCCGTCTCGTTTTGGAGGACCTTCCCGACCCCCGTTTCACATTCCCCAGCAGGCGCAGGCGAACGCCTTGACGGGACATCAGGCTGAGGAGACTCCGGGCATGGTGATTAGAGGTACATGCTCTATTTATGATTATCCTGCGAGAGTTTTGTTTGACACTGGTGCATCACACTCTTTCATTTCTGAGATGTTTGTGTTTGAGCGTGGGTTGAGTTCTTCCCCACTGTGTGATGTTGTTTC
>KV005670.1:51654-65008 GCA_001598015.1 Dorcoceras hygrometricum
GAGTGGAAGTTCAGCTGGTCGATCCCTGCGTCCCTGAGTCCCAGTCTATGTATATGATATGTATTGAGCCGGGGGATGCCCCTTGTTATCATGTATTGGGGATCTGTATTTGATTGATATTATGTTGTTACCTGTTGTGTTTGAGTTTGAGTCAACTCATATTTTAATTATCGCTATTTTGAATGTATGATTTGAGTTCAGGCCATGGTATTTCGAAAAATTTTTAAGCCCTGATTTTAAGCTTCAGTGTTTATGCGCTTATTATGTGTTAATTGTTAGTAATTAGCACGGGGCCTGACATTTTCTCTACACTGACCACAATACTCAACTTTGGAACTACTTCCACTGCTAGAACTACCCGATCCTGAAGAACTAGAACCAGACTTCTTCTTGAACTGACGACCACGAGGTCTAAACCTATGGTGTCCAGACTGTTGGGCTACCTGGTGCTGGGGTGGCTGGGATGACTGCACTGGCTGAGAAGGTTGCACCCCTGGAACCATGGGACGGTTACCTTGCACCACTTGTGGCCTAACACGAGACCTACGGTTCTGCAATCCCTCCTCAATGTCAATAGCCCTGTCCACCGCTTCTGCATAGCTAGCAAGTGAACTCGCCAACACCAACGAATACAACTATTCATTGAGCCCCTCCAAGAACTTGTTCCTCTTTTGCCCTCTCTAGGCCAGAAACATGCGGAACATAGGAAAGAAGAGAATAGAATCTCCGGGCATACTCTCCCACGGACAAAGATCCCTGAACCAGGTTATCAAACTCACGCAACCTGGCGTTCAAAAAGGATTCCGGAACGTACTCCTGACGGAAGGCAGTACAAAAGCTGTTCCACGAGATACCTACTCTAGTCTCCTCAAGAGTCCTCGAAGCGCCTCTCCACCAATGCTCAGCATCCCTCCTCAACTGAAACGTAGCTAGACTCAACCACGCTCATCGTCATACCTGACACAATCAAACAACCCGATAATATGCTGCAACCAAGACTCCGCATCGGAACTGGGCTCATAACCATTAAACGTCTGAGGGTTCATCCGCTGAAACCTCGCCATCACCAGTTCCATGTCGTCCACACGGGCTGCCAGCTCATCTACCTCATCCTCGACCTATCTGGTACGTATTCGAATAGGAATACTACGCTGATCCTCATCGTTCTGACCCATGGATTCCTGCTGAAACTGCCCTCTATCTCTACCCCTACGTCTAGGCGGCATCTAGGAAGGTACTAAGAGGGTAAGATCACATAGCAAGAAATATATCACAGAACAAGTAAATCACATAGTCATGCACATGCAACAAGCAACACTGTGCCTAGACTCAAGTGTGATCAAAAGAAATTGAGCTTATCCCAAGTTAAGCTCTGATACCAAAAATGTCAGGCCTCATGCACAAACACAGAGTTAAACCACTCAAACACTAGCAGAAGCAATAAAATAGTTGTTAAAATTTTCGCTTTGGCCTGACGGAAAGATAACATAATTTAGAAATACAACAATACTCAAAATATCCCAGTTACAATCACTCAATACAACAGTACAACATGTAATAAATTACAAGATCACCTGAGTACCACTGGATACAACAAAGCACAGGGCATCCCCCGGCTAACAGTACTGATATATATAATATACTATACTAACTGGGACACTCTAACTACCTCCTGGGGCACCACCAGCCGGTTCAACTCCACGACCAGCTGAGTAACCATGGTAACCTGAACAACAAACAAGCAAACAAACAAACCAAGCCCCAGAGGGACATGGGGTCAAACCCCAGTACGGAGAGCAACTGAAAAATAGCCAAAGCAACAAGCGATATGCAAATTCTATGCATGAGATGAGGCTAAAACCAAGCGAAACAGATCAACTGAACAATAGTGGCCACGGGGTGCGTGAGTATATGGGAGCTACCCACTCATCTCAGCGCACGGTACTGGATGCAGAACACAGCTCAACCCGGTGTTGCCCAACTCATGAGATGTCGGAGCTACCCACTCCACTCATAGTGGCTAACAGATCCCAGCAGGTAGATGAACTATACGGGAGCTACCCGCTCGTCCTCAAAACAGGAATCCCGGTACACACAGAACAATACAACAGGCACGGCTAAACAAGATCTGAGCTCAATATGCAATAATGCGTGTATGCAATGACAGCTTACAGATAACAACACAATAAAAGCAAGTCAAAACAGCAACGAAGCATACAACAAGCATAATCACTCATGCTCAATCCAAAGTTGTAAAGCAAGCTCACACCCGTACCTCAAGTATTCTGAGCTACAATTACAACAACGAAGTCCCGAGCAACATAGATCTGAAAAACTGCTAAGCAAAACACAACGCTAACTCAGGGACCGAAAGAACAGACACTACAAATTGGGAGTTACACACTCAACCAGCGCTATCCTACCCTTCTAACACCACAGAAGGCTCTAAACAAAGCACAGGGTAGGATCTTAAAGCTTACCCAGCAAGCTACCTGAACGACAGGCGAAATCTGACGCTTATGCTAACAGACTACAGAAGGGATATATCTTCGCACACCTCTCCAGCTTCACGCAAGCATCCAAAAGCAGTACCAAACGAAGAATCTTAGCAAGAGGAGTCCAGCGCTACCACTCTTACTTCAATCGGAGCTGCCTACTGCCGGCAATCGGAGAAGATAAGGTTCGGTGAATAGTAGCTAAGATATCACGACAGAGTTTGCTCACGGGAAATATTCTAAGTGTCGGGGCTGAATAATAAAGAACGAAGTCAAGGTTCTCTATATAAAGGTCAGATCTGCTCAATCTGAAGAATCAACCTACCGACAACTTAAGTCTCAAAACTGATTTCCCACTCAGATCTGAATCTCACATCAGATCTGACTCTACGCCATAACAAATATCGACTTAATCAAACTACGTCGCACAGAGTACACTGTCGCCTCTGGACACATCACCTGCTACTCAAACCTGAAAACCAACGCAACTGAGATCTGAATCCCACCGCTATATAGCAAACGGCGTCGCATCGCAACCACTCAGATCCCGTCGAATCTGAAGACTAACGCTGCTCGAATCTGAATCTTGCTCACTAAACAAAACGATGTGGGTCAAACTAATCCAAACGACGTAGTTTAGCTACTCGTTACAGAAACACGCTAGCGTACTCACATCTGCCCAGAGATTCCAGATTCCATCTCCACAACTGAATGTGATCACCCAGCGCTGACCAACACTCACATCTGATCAGTTCTCGCAGGAATACTCAAACCATCCAGATCTGTTTCAAGGAGTTAAACAACCCGATATCTTAACCAAGCATACCAACTCAAATATGGCTCATCCCAGATCTGTTCAAGACAAATCTGGTCTATGTTAAACCCAATTAATTAACTCAATTAATCTTAATAAACCTTCGGGTCTCACGTTTGCTAACATCAAGCACTGCTTCCTTGTACCTGATGTTGACACGACAAAACGAATCACTTTGAACAAATTAATTTGGTCTTCGTATGTTTGTATTCAAACTGCTTTGTTTGTCTGAGTTGGTCTTGTCCAGATCTGGTTCTCCAACTGGTTCTTCATCAAGCTGGTTGCTCTTCATCTTTAATATGTTCTTGAGCAACTCTGTATCTGCACCTCTTTTTGTCTGCGGCTGAGCTTGTTCTGCTCTTTCCTGCTCTTGAGCTCCTTCGAGGCTCCAGCTTTGCTCCATTCCCAACTTGTTTCCAACCAGCTGGTTGATATATCTGTGAGATCAAGCTTCTCACAGATATCATACGGCCAGCTGGTTTGTCTACTCCCGGCTGGTCTTCTTAACTTCAAGCTATTTTGTCCTTAACCAGCTGGGCTCTATTATTCTCGTCAAGAGCCCCACTGTTAGTTGCTTGTCCACTTGATCCATTCAGACACCTCATCCAAATCATCAGCAAGCACATTGTCAATCAGTTATGATTCAGTCTACCCAAGGACTGAGATCCTTATGATGAACTGATTATCGCCGTGCTCAATGATCAAGCGTGCATTTGATCACTGCTCTTGTATACGGCTTCACACTCAATCACTACTCTTGTACTCTGCACTTGATCTGCGCTTGAACTGTTCTGCACTTCAACATTCTGCGCTTCAACTCTGCTCTTAATTCTCTGCTCTTGATCTTGTGCTGCCCTACGCCAAGCCGGTGAACCAGCTTGGTGTTCCCTGCACTTCTGGAAGTAAACTACTGAACCAGCTTGGGCGTCCCCTTACTGTTCTAGCTTGATATCTTCGACCAGTCCAGCTCAGGCGTCCTCAGTTTGGATATCTTCATGTCTACTCCTTTCTTAGCAAGCTGCGCATGTCACGTAGAGCTTTAGTATAATAGAAGAAGATTTTGTGTGAACCAAAACTTGGATTCTGATTTGTAGAAACAGATCCAAAAATTGTCCCTTTTTTGATTTGCACAAAATCTGGATAAACATATGCAGGTGTGTTTATGCTTGAAATCATTTCTCCCCCTTTTTGTGGGAATCAAAAATGTTTCGAATAAAGTCTCCCCTTAATATTTAAAACGAAACTCCCCCACAACAGAGTATGGGGTAATTTTTATTTCAAAACAAAATTATTTTCGGAGGAACGACACTTTTAAAAAAAGTATGCATGAGATTTTGAAAACAGAATCTATGTTACTCAAGGAAATCTCATTCATATAGACATTTTCGGAGGAACGACACTTTTAAAAAAAGTATGCATGAGATTTTGAAAACAGAATCTATGTTACTCAAGGAAATCTCATTCATATAGACCAGAGGAGTAATAGAAGTTTCAATTCACAGAATCTCTTCCACTTTTCCCTAAGGCTTAGCCTCGCCCAGCCCTAGAGATCTTGGCGTCCAGAGACCTCGTGGAATCTGTCAGCTCGTCAGAAGAGATTTTGTAGCTCTTTAATTTCTAGAAATCTCTCTGCAATTCAATAGACATTCCTCCCCCTATCCATATGCAATGAGTTTTGAAAACTTTAAAAATTTGCAGCTTGCAGCTCTTTCCTTTCGAGAAATTGCTCTGCAATTCAATAGACATTCCTCCCCCTATACATATGCAATGAGTTTTGAAAACTTTAAAAATTTGCAGCTTAGACAAGCTTTCGAATTACTATCAGAGCAGACAAATATTTTAAAGCTGTTTAAAACATTCTTCGAAAATAAAAATGCACTATTCAAGAACAACCTGATCTGATATCATTAGTTAGGGTCGATTACCGTATGTTAATGTATACAAAAGTTATTAGTCAATAACCAGCACTTAGAGGAAATAACCATATCGAGTAAAAGAAACTGGATATTGCTAGACACTGAAACCGGGTAGCGATAACTAAGCTGGTTCCAGCTGGATGCTGAAACCAGCTCACCGAAAGAGAAAGCAATCTGGTTATTTATTACTTGAGCTGCAATAGCTCAGTGTTCTTGAATCTTGTGCACCGAGGTACAGATTGAGTAATGAATTTAAATTATGCGGAAATAACTCAAACTGCACTCTTAGATTCGAAAGCCTTTTTAATAGTTTTAAACATAGTCATAAATATGCAGTGCGTATGAATGAATGCAGAAAGCAGTAAAGTAATACGCTGATTTGTTTATGAAATTTCGGAGCAAACTCTCTTACGTCTCCCCTTCTTCCGAAATCGGGAAGGATTCCACTAGAAGACTTTGATTGCAGTGTCTCTACGCTACAACCCACTCCGAAGATCCTCGGCCGCAAGAACTCCTAGCAACACCACTGCACACTAAGCCCACAGGCTGTGTGTCTAACAACACTTCTTTTACGCATCAGTGAGAAAGGCTACACACTTACTTAATGTCGCAGTGAAAAAGACAACTAGACTTCTTTAACGTCTGTGTCCAAAGACTACAATGGAAGTCGTTTGATTTGATTCACTCAGCTAATCTAATCAGCTCTCTCAAAGTATATGTGAGTGAATCGTGTGTGATATTTACAGTGTACGCTCAATCTCTTAAGTATTAAATCTCACACACTGGGAAGTGCTCCTGTGCGAGCTGGTTTCATTGTCTTTGCAGGTTCAGTGTTGTGCGTTCTTCTGATGTTTATATTTTGGTTCGTACAACACTTTTTTGACTTCGCTCTTCTCAGCACTGTCTTCATTCAGCTGCTTGTGCTCTGTTTTTATAGCCTGGAATGGAAATTTGTCCGTTGGACACAAAGTAGTAGCCGTTGAAAGGTCTTCTGACACTGTTTTAGTTTGCGTCCTTTGTCAATAAATTCATCGCAGGCTTTATTTGACTTGAGCTCTTTTCATCGGCGATTCTGCAGCCTTTTCTAACATCGAACTCTGCTTGCTTGTACCTGATGTGGACAGGACGAACAAATCAGTTTGAACTAATTAATTTGGTCTTCGTCTGTTTGTATTCAAATTGCTTTGTTTGTCAGAGTTGGTCATGTCCAGATCTGGTTCCCCAGCTGGTATCTTCATCAAGATGGTTGCTCTTCATCTTTAATCTGTTATTGAGCAACTCTGCATCTGAGCCTCTTGTGTCTGCAGCTGAGCTTGTTATGCTCATCTTCATCAAGATGGTTGCTCTTCATCTTTAATCTGTTATTGAGCAACTCTGCATCTGAGCCTCTTGTGTCTGCAGCTGAGCTTGTTATGCTCTTTCCTGCTCTTGAGCTGCTTCGAGGCTCCAGCTTTGCTCCATTTCCAGCTAGTTTCCAACCAGTTAGTTGATATATCTGTGAGATCAAGCTTCTCACATATATCATACGACCAGTCTGGTTTTTCTACTTCGGGCTGGTCTTCTTAACTTCAAGATGGTTTGTCGTTAACCAGCTGGGCTTTATTCTTCTCGTCGAGAGCCCCAGTGTTACTTGCTTGACCACTTGATCTATTCAGAAACCTCATCCAAATCATCAGCAAGCACACTGTCAATCAGTTCTGATTCAGTCTACCCAAGGACTGAGATCCTTATGATGAGCTGATTATCACCGTGCTCAATGATCAAGCGTGCATTTGATCACTACTCTTGTATACGCCTTCGCACTCAATCACTGCTCTTGTTCTCTGCACTTGATATGTGCTTGAACTGTTTAGCACTTCAACATTCTGCGCTTGAACTCTTCATTCTCTATGCTTGATCTTCTTGCTCTCCTAATCCAAGCCGGTGAACCAGCTTGGTGTTCCCTGCATTTCTGGAAGTAAACTACTGAACCAGCTTGGGCGTCCCATTACTGTTTCAGCTAGATATCTTCAACCAATCCAGCTCAAGCGTCCTCTTACTATTCCAGTTTGGATATCTTCATATCTACTCCTGTCTTAGCAAGCTGCGCATGTCACATAGAGCTTTAGTATAATAGAAGAAGATTTTGTGTGAATCAAAACTAGATTCTGATCTGTAGAAACAGAACCAACAATCTCCCCTTTTTTGATTTACACAAAATCTGGATAAACATATGCAGGTATGTTTATTCTTGAAATCATTTCTCCGCCTTTTGTGGGAATCAAAAAGGTTTTGAAATCAAGTCTCCCCCTTAATATTTAAAATGAAACTCCCCCTCAACGGAGCATGGGGTAATTTTTATTTTCAAAATAAAATCATTTTCGAAGGAACGACACTTTTAAAACATATGCATGAGATTTTGAAAACAGAATCTATGTTAGTCAAGGAAATCAGTGAGGAATCAGATTTCAAGATTTGTGATTAATCAGATTTTGGAGTAGGATTAGTCACGAGAATTAAGATTTTTTATTTCTAGAATTTCGAATTTTTGGTGAAATCTGATTTGAGAAATTCAGATTTCTACTTGGAGTTGTCTAGATTTTAGTTCGGGATTATCGGGTGAGATCTGGTCGTGAATTGGAGTGGAAGTGATGAAGTTACGATATAAATCTGTTTTTCCTTAGCGTTGCGTGAAGTGCCGCGAGAATTGAGTAAAACCTATCGTTTTGGTAGATCTGGATAGTTGAGAATGCAGCGTTCTTCCTTTCGCATTTCCATATGTCAACGTTGGTCAACGGAACTGTAGCAGGTGATCGCTGGATTGAGAGAGCTGGTTTCGTTGTATCGAGCGCGGGTGATAATTCGCGTGAAGAGATCTATTTTAGTGTTAGCGCTAAGATATGTTGTGTGAGCGCTAAGATCTGTTTTGAGTGATGCGGCGTCGTTCCAGTTAGTTGCTGCGTCGCGTTTTGGAGTCCTCAGCGTTTAGCGTGTTTTGTATTGCGCGAGCGAGAGATCTGGTGGTTGTTGGCGTTGTGGAGAGATCTGTTTGAGCGATGAGATCTGTTTTACCAATACGCTGTCGTTTTGAACTTAGTGCGAGCGTTTTGAATTAACGTTGTGAAGTTTGTTTGATTGTGAGCGCTGGATTGCGAAATCTGTTTGGCACTATTTTGCGTTGCAGAGATCTGTTTTTGTCGGTGTTTGATTTAGACAGTAGCCATTGAATTGAAATAAATAGAAGTGTCGAATTACACTTAGAATATTTCTCAACCCGTCATTTCTTATCTTCTCTGTTGAAACCCTCGACTTGCCACTGTTCACCGTAGCTTTCCATCGCCGATTCCCGTCGCTTCCAACCTCTGTTTTTGATAATCTTGGTGCCGTTGAACTCCCATAGCTTAGCTCTTTCGATTGCTACCCATTTTAGACCCTGAATTAACGCTGGAGTAGAGGCGCGAAGCTGTTGGTGTTCGAAGCTTTTGGAGAAATCTGTGCCATGTGTTTCTCCTGCGGGTTTAAGCTTTTGGGTGAGCATTCCTCATTTTTTTGAACCTTACCGTTGTTGTTAGTGCCTGCGTAGCTAGGTAGATCTTGTGTTGAGTCCTGGCCGTAGGTTTAAGAGTGTATATGTTTAGATTTGAGCTAAGATATTAGCTACCTTGCACAGATTTCAGTTCCAGGAAGCCTGCTGCCGTGATTTTCGAACCAGGTGAAAGCTGGTTGCTGGCCGTGTGTTTGCCGTGTCTTTTTGTGAAATCAGTGAGGTATAATTTTGTGGAATTAAGGTACGAATTGAGCAGCACTTAGCAGCTTTAGGCTTGAACATGCTGTGATTGATGTTGTGAGTCTTGCTGCTGTGAATTACGTGAATCAGTATGTTAAATGATTGAATTACATTCTATTTTACGTATTGTGCATTGTATGCATTGAGCATTGATATTGATTGGCATACATGCATACATATTGAGCCTTGACAGATTGATTTGATGACCTGATTGGGTGCCACGTTGTGACTGGTCGACTGATGAGTCGTGCCTAAAAAGTCCAACGCTATCATCGGAGTGGTGACTACCGGATTCGAGTGTCTACCACCGAGTTGTGATGGGCTGAAGGGCCCCGATGATCATAGACCGATGATTTCCACCGGCTGATTGGCTGTGCGTGGTATAGAGGCTTGATTTGAGTTGCCAGTTGATGGACAGGTCTAGCTATCCGATTCTTTGATAGCCCTCATGCATTCATGACATTGATTTATAGCATGTTGCATGTTTAGCTGTTTTGATAGCTCTACGTACTGAGGCTTGACCTCGTATTTGTTTTCCTGCTTTTGTGTCTTGGGTCTGCGTTACCCATTTGCAGGATCTTCAGGTAGCCAGGCTGGACAGAGTGGAGGTTCAGCTGGTCGATCCCCTTTCCCATGAGTCCCAGTTATATTTATGATATGTACTGAACCGGGGATGCCCCGTGTTGCTGTTTATGCGTTTATTATGTGTTAATTGTGAGAAATTAGCACGGGGCCTGACATTTTTGGTATCAGAGCTTAAACTGGGATAAGCTCGATTTCTTTTGATCACACTCGAGTCTAGGCACAGAGTTTTGATTTGATTTTTGATTGACTCTGTGACTTATGTGATTATTATCTGCCTTGATGTTATATCTGTTGTTAGCCTTACCTCTAGACTTGTGTAGATGCCTCCCAGGAGAGGTAGATCTAGACGTTCCGCTGAGGGGTCTAGGGCTCCAGAAAGTGATGAGGATGTTCATCGGGTGGATGATGTGACTCGACGAATGGGTGAGATGGAACTAGTTTCAGCTCGATTTCAGCGTACGAACCCTCCGACGTTTTCTGCTACTGAGAGTGGTGCCAAGGCTGAGGCTTGGCTAGTCCAGATGGAGGAGCTGTTTGATACCTTGGAGTACGCTCCGAAAAAGAGATTGAAGTTGGCAGTGCTGCAGTTGCGGGATGATGCGTAGCGCTGGTGGAGAGGTACCTCTAGGATGCTTCGTGATAGTGGGGCAGTGATCACCTGGGAGAGCTTCTGTGAGGCGTTCCGTCAGGAGTATACCCCGGAGTCCTACTTCACCAGCCGAGAGCGAGAGTTCGACAACCTCAAGCAGGGTAACATGCGAGTGGCCGAGTATGTGAGGCAGTTTTCTGCGCTTTTGGTGTACATGCCACATGTAGCGAACCAAGAGCGGACGAAGAGGAACAAATTCTTGAAGGGCTTGAGACCTGATCTTTATCGGATGGTGTTGTCTTGGTCCCCGGCGACCTTTATCGAAGCTGTAAACAATGCGGTTGATATTGAGGAGAGTTTGAAGGATCCCGAGGCTCCGGTGCAGCAGACGACTGGACGTGCTTCTCACCCAGTGCAGGCGGTGTCGTAGTCGTATCAGTCTCCTCAGGGGTCAAAGCAGTCGAGTCTCCAGCAGTTCTGACATCGAGGAAAGCAATTCAAGAAGAAGGGCCATTCGAGTTCCTCTCGTTCCGTGAGTTCTGGTTCTGGCAGCCGTTCAGGCAGTGGTTCTGGCGGAGGATTTTGTGGACAGTGCAGAGGGAGACATGAGACTTCGCAGTGTCGTGGAGTTAGAGGACTTTGCCAACTTTGTGGTCAGCCGGGACATTTCGCTAGGGCGTGTCCTTCGATAGGAGGGCGGTCTTCTGGACAGTCGCAGCAGGGTTCCGCTAGTAGTTCTTCGCAGCGACAGCAGCCTTTTGCTCAGTCCCAGCGATCTGGATTTCAGCCTCGTGGCTTTTGTGTCTTGGGTCTGTGTTATCCATTTGCAGGATCTTCAGGTAGCCAGGCTGGACAGAGTGGAGGTTCAGCTGGTCGATCCCTTTCCATGAGTCCCAGTTATATTTATGATATGTACTGAACCGGGGGATGCCCTGCGTTTTTGTGTATTGGGGATCTGTATTCGATTTGAGTTGTAGTTGCTACCTTTTTGTATAAGTTTGATATAACTTATATTTTGATTATCGATATTTTGAATGTATGTTTGTACATTCAGGCCCAAATGATTTCGAAAAATTTTTAAGCCCTTATTTTAGCTTCCGTGTTTATGCGTTTATTATGTGTTAATTGTGAGTAATTAGCACGGGGCCTGACATTTTTGGTATCAGAGCTTAAACTGGGATAAGCTCGATTTCTTTTGATCACACTCGAGTCTAGGCACAGAGTTTTGATTTGATTTTTGATTGACTCTGTGACTTATGTGATTATTATCTGCCTTGATGTTATATCTGTTGTTAGCCTTACCTCTAGACTTGTGTAGATGCCCTTGTGTAGATGCCTCCGAGAAGAGGTAGATCTAGACGTTCTGCCGAGGGGTCTAGGGCTCCAGATAGTGATGATGATGTTCATCGGGTGGATGATGTGACTCGACGGATTGGTGAGATGGAACTAGTTTTAGCTTGATTTCAGCGTACGAACCCTCCGAAGTTTGCTGCTACTGAGGGTGGTGCGAAATCTGAGGCTTGGCTAGTCCAGATGGAGGAGTTATTCGATACCTTGGAGTACGCTCCGGAAAAGAGATTGAAGTTAGCAGTGCTGCAGTTGCGGGATGACGCGCAGCGCTGTGGAGAGGTACTTCTAGGATACTTCGTGATAGTGGGGCAGTGATCACCTAGCTTCTGTGAGGCGTTCCGTCAGGAGTATATCCCGGAGTCCTACTTTAGCAGCAGAGAGCGTGAGTTTGATAACCTGAAGCAGGGAAACATGCGGGTGGCCGAGTATGCGAGGCATTTTTCTGCGCTTTTGGTGTACATGCCACATGTAGCGAACCAAGAGCGGACGAAGAGGAACATATTCTTGAAGGGCTTGAGACCTGATCTTTATCGGATGGTGTTGTCTCGGTCCCTGGCGACCTTTATCGAAGCTGTAAACAATGCGGTTGATATTGAGGAGAGTTTGATGGATCCCGAGGCTCCGGTGCAGCAGACGACTGGACGTGCTTCTCACCCAGTGCAGGCGGTGTCGTAGTCGTATCAGTCTCCTCAGGGGTCACAGCAGTCGAGTCTCCAGCAGTTCTGACCTCGAGGAAAGCAATTCAAGAAGAAGGGCCATTCGAGTTCCTCTCGTTCCGTGAGTTCTGGTTCTGGCAGCGGTTCAGGCAGTGGTTCTGGCGGAGGATTTTGTGGACAGTGCAGAGGGAGACATGAGACTTCGCAGTGTCGTGGAGTTAGAGGACTTTGCCAACTTTTTGGTCAGCCGGGACATTTCGCTAGGGCGTGTCCTTCGATAGGAGGGCGGTCTTCTGGACAGTCGCAGCAGGGTTCCGCTAGTAGTTCTTCGCAGCGACAGCAGCCTTTTGCTCAGTCCCAGCGATCAGGATTTCAGCCTCGTGAGCCATCTAGGTTTGGAGGACCTTCCCGACCTCAGTTTCAGATTCCCCAGCAGGCTCAGGCGAATGCTTTGAACAGAGAGCAGGCTGAGGAGACGCCTGGCATGGTGATTGGAGGTACATGCTTTAATTTTGATTATCCTGCGAGAGTTCTTTTTGACGCTGGTGCATCACATTCTTTCATATCTGAGTTGTTTGTGTTTGAGCATGGGTTGAGTTCATCCCCATTGTGTGATGTCGTGTCTGTGTCTACTCCTGCTGGTGTTAGTATATGATCCCGAGAGGTAGTGATTGATTGTCTGATTAAATTTGATGAGCATGTTTTGGTCTCCAATCTGATTGTTTTGGGGATTAGAGATTTTGATTGTATCTTGGGGATGGATGTGTTGTCTAGCTATAAGGCTACAGTTGATTGCTTCCATGGTGTGGTGATATTTCGCCCTGATTCGGGTGAGAAGTGGGATTTCTACGGTGCTGATTCACGTCTGAAGATTCCGCTGGTTTCCGCCATCGAGATGTTTAGCCTGCTATCGCTAGGTAATGCTGGATTCATGATCTATGCACTTGATAGTTCCCAAGAGAAGCGATTGGAGTTGAGTGATATCCCGATCGTCCGAGAGTTTCCCGACGTGTTTCCAGATGAGTACCTGGATTCCCTCCGAGACGTGAGATCGACTTCAGTATCGAGTTGGTGCCCGGTACCGCCCCGATTTCTAGAGCTCCGTATCGGTTGGCGCCAGCAGAATTGAAAGAGTTGAAGGATCAGTTGAGAGACCTCTTGGAGAAAGGCTTCATCAGACTGA
>KV005670.1:69254-103779 GCA_001598015.1 Dorcoceras hygrometricum
TGATTGATAGACTTTCGAAGTCCGCCCATTTCATTCCCTATGATGTGAGGTGCTCTATGAAGAAAATGGCGAAATTGTACATCGACCATGTGGTTAGATTGCATGGAGTTCCGGTTTTGATAGTGTCCAACAGAGATCCGAGGTTCACTTCTCGATTTTGGAAGAGTTTGCAAGCAGCTATGGGTTCGAGATTGGCTATGAGTACGGCCTATCATCCACAGACAGATGGACAGTCTGAGCGTACTATCCAGACTTTAGAGGATATGCTGCGTGCAATTGTGATGGATTTCAACGGTGGCTGACAGGATTCTCTATCCTTGGTCGAGTTTTCGTATAACAACAGCTACCAGGTGACTATCGGAATGGCTCCGTTTGACGCGTTGTATGGTCGAAAGTGCAGATCCCCGGTTTTTTGGGACGAAGTTGGTGAGAGACAGCTTTCTACACCGGAGTTTGTTCAGCACATGAAGGATCAGATTGATTTGATTCGGAGTAGAATGAAAGCTGCTCAAGACCGTTTCTCTAGCTATGCTAATAGAAGACGTCGACCATTAGAGTTCGAGGTTGGCGATCGTGTGTTTCTCAAGATTTCTCCTTTCAAGAGTGTTATGCGATTCAGATTTAAAGGCAAATTGGCTCCCAGATTCGTTGGTCCTTTTGAGATTGTTGAGCGGATTGGATAGTTGGCTTATAGATTGAGACTGCCCGAGGAATTAGCAGCGATGCATGATGTCTTTCATGTGTCTATGTTGAGAAAATATGAGCTAGATCCGTCCCATGTTTTGAGAACCGACGAAGTAGAGCTGGATTCTGCCTTGAGCTATGTTGAATATCCGGTGCAGATTTTGGATAGGAAGGAGAATCAGCTGAGAAACAAGATAATTCCGTTGGTGATGGTCCAATGGAGCAAGCATGGCCGAGAAGAATCAACCTGGGAAGTTGAGGAGAAGATAAGACAAGACTGGCCTCATCTGTTTGAGCACTGATCGTGCGAATTTTTCCAGGTAAATTTCTTGTTTTGCTTCGAATTTGAGTAGATGTTTGTGTTGATTTGAATGTTTGTTTGTTTCTGCCCTTGGTTGTCTTTGATTTCGAGGACGAAATCTCTTAAGGTGGGGAGAATGTGAGGAATCAGATTTCAAGATTTGTGATTAATCAGATTTTGGAGTAGGATTAGTCACGAGAATTAAGATTTTTTATTTCTAGAATTTTGAATTTTTGGTGAAATCTGATTTGAGAAATTCAGATCTCTAGTTGGATTTATCCAGATTTTAGTTCGGGATTATCGGGTGAGATCTGGTCGTGAATTGGAGTGGAAGTGATGAAGTTACAATATAAATCTGTTTTTCCTTAGCGTTGCGTGAAGTGCCGCGAAAATTGAGTAAAACGCTATCGTTTTGGTGAGATCTGGATAGTTGAGAATGCAGCGTTCTTCCTTTCGCATTTCTAGATGTCAACGTTGGTCAACGGAACTGTAGCTGGTGATCGCTAGATTGAGAACTGGTTTCGTTGTATCGAGCGAGAAATTCAGATCTCTAGTTGGATTTGTCCAGATTTTAGTTCGGGATTATCGGGTGAGATCTGGTCGTGAATTGGAGTGGAAGTGATGAAGTTACAATATAAATCTGTTTTTCCTTAGCGTTGCGTGAAGTGCCGCGAAAATTGAGTAAAACGCTATCGTTTTGGTGAGATCTGGATAGTTGAGAATGCAGCGTTCTTCCTTTCGCATTTCTAGATGTCAACGTTGGTCAACGGAACTGTAGCTGGTGATCGCTAGATTGAGAGCTGGTTTCGTTGTATCGAGCGCGGGTGATAATTCGCGTGAAGAGCTCTGTTTTAGTGTTAGCGCTAAGATCTGTTGTGTGAGCGCTAAGATCTGTTTTGAGTGATGCGGCGTCGTTCCAGTTAGTTGCTACGTCGTCGTTTTGGAGTCCTCAGTGTTTAGCGTGTTTTGTATTGCGCGAGCGAGAGATCTGGTGGTTTTTGGCGTTGTGGAGAGATCTGTTTGAGAGATGAGATCTTTTTTACCAATACGCTGTCGTTTTGATCTTAGCGCGAGCATTTTGAATTAACGTTGTGAAGTCTGTTTGATTGTGAGCGCTGAATTGCGAAATCTGTTTGGCGCTATTTTGCGTTGCAAAGATCTGTTTTTGTCGGTGTTTGATTTAGACAGTAGCCATTGAATTGAGGAATAAATAGAAGTGTCGAATTACACTTAGAATATTTCTCAACCCGTCATTTCTTATCTTCTCTGTTGAAACCCTCGACTTGCCACTGTTCACCTTAGCTTTCCATCGCCGATTCCCATCGCTTCCAACCTCTGCTTTTGATAATCTTGGTGGCGTTGAACTCTCCTAGCTTAGCTCTTTCGATTGCTACCCATTTTAGACCCTAAATTAACGCTGGAGTGGAGGCGCGAAGCTGTTGGTGTTCGAAGCTTTTGGAGAATTCTGTGCCGTGCATTTCTCCTGCGGGTTTAAGCTTTTGGGTGAGCATTCCTCGTTGTTTTGAACCTTACCCTTGTTGTTAGTGCCTGCGTAGCTAGGTAGATCTTGTGTTGAGTCCTGGCCGTAGGTTTAAGAGTGTATATGTTTAGATTTGAGCTAAGATATTAGCTACCTTGCACAGATTTCAGTTCCAGGAAGCCTGCTGCCGTGATTTTCGAACCAGGTGAAAGCTGGTTGCTGGCCGTGTGTTTGCCGTGTCTTTTTGTGAAATCAGTGAGGTAGAATTTTGTGGAATTGAGGTACGAATTAAGCAGCCCTAAGCAGCTTTAGACTTGAACATGCTGTGATTGATGTTGTGAGTCTTGCTGCTGTGAATTACGTGAATCAGTATGTTAAATGATTGAATTACATTCTGTTTTACGTATTGTGCATTGTATGCATTGAGCATTGTTATTGATTGGCATACATGCATACATATTGAGCCTTGACAGATTGATTTGATGACCTGATTGGGTTCCACGTTGTGACTGGTCGATTGATGAGTCGTGCCTGAAAAGTCCAACGCTATCATCGGAGTGGTGACTACCGGATTCGAGTGTCTACCACCGATTTGTGATGGGCTGAAGGGCCCCGATGATCACAGACCGATGATTTCCACCGGCTGATTGGCTGTGCGTGGTATAGAGGCTTGATTTGAGTTGCCAGTTGATGGACAGGTCTAGCTATCCGATTCTTTGATAGCCCTCATGCATTCATGACATTGATTTATAGCATGTTGCATGTTTAGCTGTTTTGATAGCTCTACGTACTGAGGCTTGACCTCGTATTTGTTTTCCTGCTTTTGTGTCTTGGGTCTGTGTTATCCATTTGCAGGATCTTCAGGTAGCCAGGCTGGACAGAGTGGAGGTTCAGCTGGTCGATCCCCTTTCCCATGAGTCCCAGTTATATTTATGATATGTACTGAACCGGGGGATGCCCCGTGTTTCTGTGTATTGAGGATCTGTATTCGATTTGAGTTGTAGTTTCTACCTGTTTGTATAAGTTTGATATAACTTATATTTTGATTATCGATATTTTGAATGTATGTTTGTACATTCAGGCCCAAATGATTTCGAAAAATTTTTAAGCCCTGATTTTAGCTTCCGTGTGTATGCGTTTATTATGTGTTAATTGTGAGTAATTAGCACGGGGCCTGACAAAATCTCATTCATATAGACCGGAGGAGCAATAGAAGATTCAATTCACAGAATCTCTTCCAGTTTTCCTTAAGGCTTAGCCTCGCCCTGCCCTAGAGATCTTGGCATCCACAGACCTCGTGAAATATGTCAGCTCGTCAGAAGAGATGTTGCCGCTCTTTCCTTTCGAGAAATTGCTCTGCAATTCAATATACATTCCTCCCCCTATCCATATGCAATGAGTTTTGAAAACTTTAAAAATTTTGCAGCATAGACAAGCTTTCGAATGACTTTCAGAGCAGACAAATATTTTAAATCTATTCATTTTTCGAAAAGAAAATGCACTATTCAAGAACAACCTACTCTGATACCACTTGCTAGGATCGATTACCCTCTTTTAATGTATACAGAAGTTATTTAGTCAATAACCAGCACTTAGTGGGAATAACCAGATCGAGTAAAAGACGTTGGATCCAGCTAGACGCTGAAACCAGATCGTGATAACTAATCTGGTTCTAGCTGGATGCTGAAACTAGCTCACCGAAAGAGCAAGAGATCTGGTTATTTAATACTTGAGCTGCAATAGCTCAGTGTTCTAGAATATTTGTGCACCGAGATACAGATTGAGTAATGAATTTAAATAATGCTAAAATAACTCAAACTGCACTCTTAGATTCAAAAGCCTTTTAAAAAGTTTTAAACATAGTTATAAATATGCAGTGCATATGAATGAATGCAGAAAGCACTAAAGAAATACGCTGATTTATTTATGGAAGTTCGGAGCAAACTTTCCTACGTCTCACCTTCTTACGCAATCGGGAAGGATTCCACTAGAATAATTTGATTGCAGCGTCTCTATGCTACAACCCACTCCGACGATCGTCGGCCTCAAGGACTCCTAGCAACTCCATTGCACAATAAGCCCGCAGGCTGTGTGTCTAACAAAACTTCTTTTACACCTCGGTGAGAAAGGCTACACACACTTATTTAACGTCTCAGTGCAAAAGACAACTAGACATGTTTAACGTCTCTATCCAAAAGACTACAATGACAGTCGTTTGATTTGATTCACTCAGCTAATTTAATCAGCTCTCTCAAAGTATATGTGAGTGAATCATGTGTGAGATTTACAGTGTATGCTCAATCTCTTAAGTATTAAATCTCACACACTGGGAAGTGCTCCTGTGCTAGATGGTTTTTCATTGTCTTCCCAGGTTCAGTGTTGTGCGTTCTTCTGATGTTTACATTTTGGTTCGCAGAAAACTATTTGACTTCGCTCTTCTCAGCACTATCTTCATTCAGCTGCTTGTGCTCTGTTTTACAGTCTGTCAAGGAAATATTTCCGTTGTACACAAAGTAGTAGCCGTTGAAAGGTCTTCTGATACTGTTGTAATTTGCGTCCTTAGTTAATAAATGCAACACATGCTTTATTTTACTTCGGCTCTTTTCATCGGTGATTATGTAGCCTATGCTAACATCAAGCTCTTCTTGCTTGCATCTGATGTGGACAGGATGAAACAAATCAGTTAGAACCAATTAATTTGGTCTTTGTATGTTTGTATTCAAACTTCTTTGTTTGTCTGAGTTTTTCTTGTCCAGATCTGGTTCTCCAGCTGGCATCTTCATCAAGATGATTTCTCTTCATCTTTAATATGTTCTTGAGCAACTCTGCATCTGCGCCTCTTTTTATCTGCAGCTGAGCTTGTTCTGCTCATTCCTGCTCTTGAGATTCTTCGAGGCTCCAACTTTGCTCCATTCCCAGCTGGTTTCCAACCAGCTGGTTGATATATCTGTGAGATCAAGCTTCTCACAGATATCATACGACCAGCTGGTTTGTCTGTTCAATGATCAAGCGTGCATTTGATCACTGCTCTTGTATACGGCTTCGCACTCAATCACTGCTCTTGTACTCTGCACTTGATCTGCACTTAAACTGTTCTGCACTTCAACATTCTGCGCTTGAACTCTGCTCTTCATTCTCTACGCTTGATATTCGTGTTGCTCCTACTCCAAGCCGATGAACCAGCTTGGTGTTCCCTGCACTTCTAGAAGTAAACTACTGAACCAGCTTGGGCGTCCCCTTACTGTTCCATCTAGATATCTTCGACCAATCCAGCTAGACGTCCCCTTATTGTTCTAGTTTGGATATATCTTCATGTCTACTACAGTCTTAGCAAGCTACGTATGTCCCGTAGAGCGTTAGTATAATAGAAGCAGATTTTGTGTGAATCAAAACTTAGATTCTGATCTGTAGAAACAGATCCAAAAAAATTAATTTGAGATTTTGAAGTCCTTGGATTTTTAAGAATAAAATTTATTAATTTAAGCAGAAAATTTCCGAACATTGGGGTTTTTATGATTATTTTTTAGTGAAACCCGTTTTTGGCCTATACGGGTTGTTTTATTGGACTTTAATGTATTTTAAAATTGGGGAGGCCTTTAATTACGAAAAATAGAGATTTTAAAGCTTGAGTTAGAGTTTTTAATGAATATTTCAATTAGTGGATGGGTAAGCTTGTAAAATTCTTAATTAATCATTAGGGGTCATTTTTGGCACCACCATTATTTCAAAAAATAATTCTTTGCAAACCTAGCCTCCTCCACTCCAACATAGCCATCCCCTCCCCCTCTCTCACAGCCACATCCAAAATTTCAAGAATTTTGGTGATCCAAAGCGGTTTTGGTCCCGATCTCGTGTCCTCTACGTCGATAACTCGCAGATCTCCACTTTCTCCAAGCCAAGCATGTAATATCAATTCCTTTCTCACCATTTAAGCCATAGTAAACTGTTTTTAATGTTCAATGCATGATTTGTATGTGATTTATTTAGATCTATGCACAATATTTTTAGATCCATGCATGACTGATGTTTTTCTCACATGTTTTCGATTGATCCTTGAATTGTTTTGGCCAAGGGCTGTTCTAGGGGCGTGGATGTGGTTCTTAGTGGTCTCATGGTGGTCCTTAGATGATGAGAGGATGGCTAGATCGACCAAACCATGGCTGGACGTGGAGCATGCACGGTGCGTCGCGCAGGGGTGAGCGGCCTCCTTCTCGCCCTTCGTGCGTGCACTGTAGCTCGCGGTTGGGGCCGTGGTTGGGTCCAGGGGAACCGGCCGGACCTGGGGGTGGTCCATCCAGTAGGGCTCCGGCCATGGTGGCCGGAGCAGAGAGGACGAGAGGCTGGAAGTGGGCGTCGCATATGGGCTGGGCGGTGGCTCGTGCGTGGCTTAGGGTTGTGTCATGGGCCGGGCGGTTCAATTGGACCGGTTGGTTTGGATGGACCGGGTCGATTAGTCGAGTGTCGAGTCAAAGTGTTTTAAAGTTGGTCCGATTTATTTTAATTTTAAAGTCTAAGGTCCAATTTTATGATTTTTGGTCAAATCTTTTAATGTCAAATATTTGGGTCAAACTTTTAATTAATTTGGACCTAATACGTTATTTTAAGTTTTTGAAGTCAAAATTGAGGTTATTGGATTTTAATTAAGTCAAAATTGACCATGAGATTTTAATTGGTCAATTGAGCTTTAATTAGTCAAAATTGGTTATTTGAGTTTTTAATTTAGTCAAAATTGATCCTTAGATTTTAATTTATTTAAAATTGGGTCAACGTAGTATGTTAGGCAATTTTCAAAGGTTGAATTTTATGATATGGGCCAAGTCAAGTATTAGGCCAAGTTCAAATTTTAAGTTAAGTCTAGGTTCTTTTGGGCTTAGAATTAGTGGACCAGGTTCCTGAACCAGTCTTTGACCGGAGTAGAACATGGAGAAGCCCGTGAATATATGTATTTAATTATATATGTAGTATGTTATGTATGATAATATTTTAAAGGAAAAAATTAAATATATAATGACGGGCTAAGCTTTTAAATTGCATGTTTTTATGAAATGCACACATCATGAAAGCTTTATGAAAAGGTTAATGGCATGTTTGAAAGGAAAAATAGAGGGATTGAAGTGATTTGTGACTAGATAGACGATGAGCGGATCTGGGATGCTGGGCCCGGTGAACCTCTGTTAATGTAATGATAGACGATGAGCGGATCTGGGAGATCGGGCCCAGTGAACTTCTGTTAATGTGATGATGATGTAGGTCGGTGAAACATACCGCCACGTACGTTGATTTATGATTGATCAATCGATAATGGTCCACACTTAATGGATACGACTCACACGTTTTTATGTTACGTTATGTCATGCCTTACATATGCTATATGTTATGATATGTTATTAAATGTTATGAACCATGTTTTATGAGCATCCATGCATGCATGTTTTAAGATTATTTTGGTACACGTATATGCGTGCATGTGGTTTTATTATTATGTACCTTGATCTTTTAAAATATAGAACATGTTGAGCCTCTAGGCTCACTAGGTTTAAATGGTGCAGGTGATGACCCTACGGATTTTATCCCGACTGGCGGTGAGGACCTCAGAACGCCCGCTGCAGCAGTACCCCGTGGCCGCATTGATGTTTACGCTTTTCAGATATTGATTTTTAGCATGTTCATGTTAAGTACTTTTACTCAGTCTGGTTTTAAACAGTATGGGTGATTTTATGTTTTAAAATATTTATTTATTATTGTTTCAAGTATTGTTGAGAAAATAATTTAAAAGGGAACAAGTCATACCTATTAGTTATTTATTCTGCACATGATTTAAAAAAAAAATTCTAGAGTACGGTTCGTTTCAAAACCTCCTAAGCTGAATACCAGATAGTTCATGTCTCCCTTGGTTAATCATCATCCAACAGCTTACACGATTATGTCTTGTTGTTTCCTCTAATGTGCTCATAATATGGTTAATTACAGTCATCACATCCTCCACACCTTAAGAGATTTCGTCCTCAAAATCAAATGACAAGTACAGATCAAAACTAAAGAAAACCTGAGAATCACCAGGACTGAAGTATAACCATCCAACATTCCTAATATATCTAAGCAGTCACCAGCTAAAAGTACCAAAGCAACTCAACACAAATCAGCAACTAGAAGATCACCAGAATCAATTCTACATAAGCTCAAAATAGATGAGGCCACTCATGTCTCATCTTTTCTTCAACTTCTCAGATAGCTTCCTCTCTACCATGTTTGCTCCATTGGACCATCACCAACGGAATAGTCTTGTGTATCATCTATGTCAGGACTCGTGCACAACACAGATTTAAACCACGCAAAACAATAGCGGAAGCAATAAAATAGTGGCAAATTTTTCGCTTTAGGCCTGACGTTTAAAACATATAATTTAAAATACAACAATACTTAAAGTATCTCAGTATAAAAACACTCAGTACAAGAGTATATCATTTAAACAAATACATGTACTACAGCATAAAAAACTGAATCCCACAAGCACGGGGCATTTCCCAGCTGACAGTACTAGTACATATATGCTATACGCTAACTGGGACACTCTAACCACCTCCTGGGGCACCTCCAGCTGGGTCAAAGCCACGACCAGCAGAGAAACCTGGGAAACCTGAAACAACACACAGGCAACAAACACCAGCCCCAGAGGGACATCGGGGTCAAACCCCAGTACGGAGAGCAACTGAAAAACAGCAATAGACAGCAACAGATAAAATGCAGATGCTATGCATGAGGAACAAGGCAACAACCGAAGGCTACAACTACAGCAGGGAGCCAAAGAACTCAGTCATAGATCAACAACTGACAACAGATTCTGCAAAGATAGTGTCCACGGTGTGTGTACAAGCATATGTGAATTACCCACTCATCTCTACACAACACCCGATACCAGATGCTTCACAACTGCTCAACCTGCCGTTTCCCAACTCATGAATTATGGTAGTTAACCACTCGGCTCATAGTGGCTAAATAAACCCAGCAGGGAGATGAGAGTGCGGTATTGCCGCTCGCCCTTGCATCCTGGCACGCAACAGAACAGAACAACAACGCAAGGCAACAAGATCTGAACTGGATGTGACAAATGTGTATGCAGTGCAACAGCTTGCCATATAAATCACAAAACATAAGCAAGCAACAACAATACAGAACAGACACAGCATTACACATAATATCCATGCCAAATCTACACCGTAAGATAGGCTCACATCCGTACCTCAAATCTCTGTGAAACAATTACTATAATTACCAGCAGATTGCCACAATGAAGTTCCGAGCACACAAATCTGCCACCTGCTCAACGGTGACATACAAAACCTCAGGGACCGAAGCACAGAAAGCAACAGCTGGGAGCTATGAACTCAATCAGCGCTATACTACTCCATCTAATTTAGCAGAGAGCTCTAAACAACGCAAGACAGGTTCAGAACACTCATGCGAACAGACTACACAAGGGAGATGTCTTCGCACACCTCTCCAGCTTCAAGAAAACGTCCGAAAGCATCATCCAAACGAAGCGTCTCAGCAATAGGAGTCCAACGCTACCACTCTTACTTCAATCGGAGCTGTCTACTGTCGGCAATCGAAGAAGATAAGGTTCGATGAATAGTAACTAGGGTATCGCAACAGAGCTTGCTATCGGAAAATATTCTAAGTGTCGGGAAAAATAATAGAGAACAAGGCCAAGCTCCCTAATAAATCTCATTGCTGACAGAAACTGGATACAGATCCACCGACAACTTAAGTTATCACAACTGATATTCCCGCTCACAAAAAGATCTTGCAACAGATCTCACTCTACGCCAAAACAGCGATCACTTAAATCAAACGACGTCGCAGAGAGCTACTGTCGCAAATGGATATGTCACCCGCTACTCACTGCTGAACAACGAACCAACATATGTTCGCAACACAACAACAGATCTCTCACACAGCTGAAGCTAACGCAACTCACAGTTGAGTCTTCTTCTCTAATCCAAAACGCTGTCGTTCCAACTAATCCAAACGACGACGTACTAGCACCCGCTACTGAAAGCACACTATCTCACCACGGAACACTAGCGACAACAGATCTCGCTACAACTGCTGAATTCAACCACTCAGCGTCAACTGCTGACGTCACCACTGCTGAACGCTTGCACTCAGCGATGACCCACGCTAACTACTGATCGCTGAATTCAATTCCTCTACTCTCCAGAATTGTTCTAAGGACTAAAACGAAACCCGATAGATTCTCCAAGTATAACAACTCAAAGCCGATCTCAAAGCTGATCACCCAGATTCGATCACACTCAAATCTGATCTCAATAAAACCCAATTAATTAACTCAATTAATCTCATCAGCTTTTCGGGTCTCACAATCTGCTTCTCCTTCCTATCCAGAATGTGCACTGGATATTCAACATAACTTAGGGTTGAATCCAGCTCAACTTCATCAGTCCTTAGCACATGGGACGGATCGGCTCATATTTCCTTAACATTGATACATGAAACACATCATGCATCAATGCTAACGCAACAGGTAGTTGCAATCGACACGCCAAGGATCCAATCCTCTCAACAATCTCAAATGGACCAACGAATCTAGGAGCTAACTCACCCTTAAGCCTGAATCTCATCACACTCTTGAAAGGAGAAACTTTCAGAAATACTCGATCACCAACCTGAAATTCCTATGGCCTACGCCTCTTATTAGCATAGCTAGCTTGACGATCTTGTGCAGCCTTCATTATACTTAAAATCAGCTCAACCTGATCCTTCATATGCTGCACAAACTCAGGGGTAGGAAGTTGCCTCTCACCAAATTCTTCACAACAGATCTACACTTATGACCGTACAAAGCTTCGAATGGTTCCATCCCGACAGTCACTTGATAACTATTATTATACAAAAAATTCTACCAGGGATAAACAATCCTACCAGCCACCATGAAATCCATCACAATTGCTCGCAGCATGTCCTACAAAGTCTGAATACTCGGATTGGCCATCTGTCTGCGGGTGATAAGCTGTACTCATAGCCAATCTCGAATCCATCGCTGCTTGCAAGCTCTTCCAAAATCAGAAAATAAATCTTGGATCTCTATCAGACACTATCGAAATCGTAACTCCATGCAATATAACCACATGATCAATGTACAATCTCGCCATCTTCTTCAGGGGACATCTCACATCATAGGGTATGAAATGGGCTGACTTCGAAAGCCTGTAAATAAACACCCAAATCGCATCACATCCCCTATTCGAACGGGGTCAATGAGTCCCAAAATCCATGGCGACATGCTCCCAATTCCATTGAGGCACTTCTAAACTCTGCAACAATCCACCAGGTCTCATTCTATCGGCCTTGACCTGTTGGCAGTTCAAACATCGAGCAACAAATCTAGAGATGTCATTCATCATGCCTTCCCACCAGTATAGCGACTTCAAGGCATGATACATCTTCCTCTCGCCCGGATGCACACTAGAACGACTACAATGGGCCTCGATCAAGATAGTTTATCTCATATCGATCAGGTTTGGAACTACCAATCTACCACGAAATCACAGGCATCCATCAAAAGCAACAGTAAAATCTCCCGACTGACCATACTGGGCTTTTATCTTCAACTCATGGATGTACGGGTCAGTCCTCTGTGCTGATCTAATGTCCGCCACAATCTATGGTTCAACCTGAAAGGAAGAAACTACGAATTACTGATCATCTGGCTGAAAACACCATCCAGAAGTTCCCAAATGCTCATTGACTTTTGAAATACTCAAAGATGTTAACATCGCAGGCTGGGCTTTCCTACTCAGAGCATCTGCCACTAAGTTCATTCGCCCAGGATGATACTGAATCTCGCAGTCAAAATCCTTGAGAAACTCCATCCAACGACGCTGTATCATATTCAGATCTGAATGGGTAAAGATATACTTCAAACTCTTGTGGTTTGTGTACACCACAAATTGCTCACCATACAGGTAATGACTCCAAATCTTCAACACAAAAACAATAGCAGCCAACTCTAGATCGTGAAAGGGATATCTCGTCTCATGGGGTTTCAACTGTCGAGACGCATAGGCTATCACCTGCCCATTCTGCAACAATACACAACCCAGACCACTCATAGAAGCATCGGAACAAACCACAAAACCTCCAGAACCCGAAGGTAAAGTCAACACAGAAGCAGTAGTCAACTTCTCCTTGAGCACCTTAAAACTCAACTCACACTCGTCTGTCCACAGAAATCTTCTATCCTTCTGGGTCAACTGCATCAATGGCTTGGCTATCGAAGAAAATCCCTCAACGAAACGTCTGTAATAGCCATCCAAACACAGGAAACTACGAATCTCCGAAACATTGCTAGGTCGCTCTTAGTTAAGAACTGCTTCGACCTTACTCGGATCCACCGAAATACCTTGTGCAGAAATAACATGACCCAAAAAGATTACCTTATCCAACCAAAATTCACACTTACTAAACTTCGTATACAACTGTGAGTCTCTCAGTTTTTGCAACACCAACCTCAAGTACTCTTTATGCTATCTATAGGTCCTCGAATATACCAGGATGTCATCTATGAAAACAATCACAAAACGATCAATATACTCACTAAAGATGTGGTTCATCAAATCCATGAAGACAGCAGGAGCATTCGTCAATCCAAACGGCATCACAAGAAACTCATAATGCCCGTATCTAGTCTGGAATGCAGTCTTTGCCACATCCGCGTCTCTAATCCGCAACTGATGATAACCAGATCGCAGATCAATCTTAGAGTAAACTGCCGATCCCTACAGCTGATCGAACAGATCATCAATTCTCGACAACGGGTACTTATTCTTGATTGTCGCTTTATTCAGCTGCCGAAAGTCAACACACATCCTCATAGATCCATCTTTCTTCTTCACGAATAGAATCGGAGCTCCCCAAGGCGACATACTCGGCCTAATGAAACCTTTATCTAGAAGGTCACGTAATTGGTCTTTAAGTACCTTAAACTCAGCTGGAGCCAATCGATATGGGGCTCTAGAAATCGGGGCAGTCCCTGGCACCAACTCAATGCTGAAATCAATCTCTCATCTCAGAGGAAATCCAGGAATCTCATCCGGAAAAACATCTGGGAACTCTCGACAATCGGGATATCACTCACTCTATCCATGATTCATGGGAAACATTCAGGACATAAATCATGAACCCCGCATTCTCTAGCAACAACAGGCTAAACATCTCCATGGCAGACACTAGTAAAATCTTCGATCGTGAATCAGCACCGTAGAAATCCATCTTTTCTCCAAATTGAGGTCTAAACCTCACTACAACATGGAAACAATCAACAGTCGCTATATATACATACAATACATCCATACCCAAGATGCAGTCAAAATCTCTAATCTCTAGAGAAATCAAATTCGTCACCAGCACATTCTGATCAAATCGAATCAACCAATCCTCAACCACCTCGCATAATATCAACCACACACCAGCAGAAGTAGAAACAGATACGACATCACACAGTTGGGTAGAGCTCAACCTACACTCATGCACAAACAAAATAGATATTAAGGAGTGTGATGATCCCGTATCAAATAAAACTCGTGCAGGAAAATAAAAGATAGCACAAGTACCTACAATAACTCCTTCAGGCATATCCTCCGCCTGCTCTCTCGTCAAGGCATTCACCTGAGCTTGTTGTGGTCTCGGAAACTAAGGTCTAGAAGATCCTCCGAACCTAGACGGTTCTCGTGGTTGGAAACAATATCGTTGGGACTGAACGAAAGGTTGCGGTCTCTGCGAGGAACCACCATCTGAACCTTGATGCGACTGATTCGGAAGCTGTGCTCCGCTCGGACACACCCTAGCTGTGTCCAGGCTGTCCATAATTTTGGCAAAGACCATGAACTCCACGGAACTATGTAGTCATATGGCGACCTCTGCACTGACCACACATCACTCCTCCAGAGCCACTACTGCCAGATCTCACGGAACCAGAAGAACTAGAATTTGACCGTCTCTTGAACTACTTCCCACGAGGCTTAAACTTCTGACGATTCGACTGCTGTGAAGTCTGAGGAGGTTGAAACAAAGGCATCGCTTACGGCACAGGCTGAAAAGTGCATCCAGCTGTCGGCTGAACCTGAGTCTGTGCCTCAAGACTCTCCTCAATATCCACCGCTCTATCCACGGCCTCAGCATACGTCGCAGGAGAACCAGCCAACACCACGTGGAACAAATCCGGCCTCAAACCTCTCAGAAACTTGTTCCTCTTCGTCCTCTCCTGGTTACCCACATGGGGAACATATGAAAAAAGCGAAGAAAACTGTCTAGCATACTCAGCTACTCTCAAGTTCCCTTGCTTCAGATTGTCGAACTCCCTCTCCCGATTGTTGTTGTAGGACTCAGGGGTATACTCCTGTCGAAAATCTGCACAGAAGCTCTCCCAAGAAATCAAAGTGACACTCTCTCTCATGACTCGGGAAGTACCCTTCCACCAGCGGTGAGCATTCTCCCTCAACTGGAAAACTGCTAGCTTCAGTCTTCTCTCCTGAGAGTACTCCAATCATCAAACAATTCCTCCATATGATCTAACCAGCCTTCAGCCATCAAACCACCCTCGGCACCAGTAAACGTCGGGGGATTCATCCTCTGGAACCTAGCCAACACTAGTTTCATCTTGCCAATCTGTCTAGTCACATCCTCTACCTCCGTCTGTCTAGCACGACGACGCAAAGGTATACTCTGCTGCTCAACATCCTCATCACTACCCGGACCTCTATACTCCTCACCAGTCTGCATAGCGATTCTACTCCTACCTCTCATCGGCGGCATCTACCAAAACTCAGAGGTAAGCAGCAAAACAAATAATCATAGAGGCAGATAAATCACATAGCCAATCAAAATCAAAATCTCAAACTCTGTGCCTAGACTCGAGTGTGATGGAAAAGAATCGAGCTTATCCCAGTTTAAGCTCTGATACCAAAAATTTCAGGCCCGGTGCGCTAATCACAGATTAAATGCTCATTTTATCTTAATTACACGGAAGCATTAAAATAGGACTTAAATTTTTTTTCGAATTTTGGCCTGATCCAAAATGTCATTCAAAATAAGTTCATAATCGAAATAAGGATTTAACTCAAAATCCAAAACAATCAACGGCATACAATAAATCCAAGTATGCATCAAATTCAGATCCCCAATATAAAGTAACACAGGGCATCCCCTGGTTCAATACATAATAAATAATAACTGGAACTCAGCACGGGGATCTATAGATGACGCTCCACTTTGTCCAGCTGGATTACCTGAAGAACCTGCAAAGGCCAATTGACTTAATTAAATTCCAAAGGCCCTAATTTTGACTTATAACTTAAAAATAAACATAACTTTAAAAGTTTGACTCAATTCATAAATCTGGACTATTTTCTTTAAAATTAGACCTTTGACTTAAAATTAAAATAACAGGTCCATAATTAAAGTAATTTGGACATATTTTAAAACATTTTGACTCGGAACTCGATGAACCAAACCGATCCAACAAAACCAAACCAGTTTGATCGAACCGGTCGGCCCAACATGTCGCCCTACTCCACGCGAGCTGCCACCCATCTCTTGCGCGACGCCCACTTCTCGGCGTTCGTGCTCTCTGCTCCGACCACCATGGCCAGAGCCCCTCCGGTTGGACCACCCCCAGTTCCAGCCCGTTCCAACGAGCCCAGCCATGGCCCCAACCAAGGTCTACCGTGCACGCACGATGGGTGACAAGAGGGCTGCTCCCCCTACGCGACGCACCGCGAGCCCACCTCGACCAGTCATGGTGTTTGCTCGAACCAACCTACTTCTTGACACCTAGATACTACCATGAGACCACTAAGGACCACCCCCAAGCACTTAGAACACGCCTGGACCGAAGCATCACAAATTGGGATCGAAATTCATGTTAGAAAATAGGGTGCATGCATGATCCAAAATTAAGCGTCATGAATCTTAATAAATCGCACACAATACAGGCCATAAATCATTAAAAACGATCTAATACAGTTTAAATGGTGAGAAAGAAGTTGATATCAAATGCCTGGTTTGTAAAAGAGGTAGATCTGCGAGGTACCGACGTTGTAGACGTGAGATCGGGGCGCAACCGGCTTTGGATCACCAAGCTTCTCTAATGGATGAATGGTTTTCGAAATTTTTGTGTTATGGGGAGGAGGGGGACAACTGAAGTAACTAAGGGAGGCTAGTTTTAGTGTAGACTTGGAGTTGTGAAGAAATAAGATGTGACTAAAGTTATGAGTTTAATTAAAAAAAGGAAGAAAAAGACAGGCTTGTCCCTCTTATTAATTAAAAAGGTACTTAAAACTCATAATTGGGCTTTAAAGATTAAATATTTTCGAAATCTAGGCCTCCTCATTTTAAAACAGCTTAAAACTCAATAAAGCAGCCCGTATAGGCGAAAAACGGGTTCCCCTCCAAAATAGTCATAAAAACTCAAATTTTCAGAAATTATTGCTTAAAATAAAATAATTTCATTCTTAAAAATTCCATAACTTAAAAATATCAAATCATTTTCATTCCGATCGTCCCTAATCTCGTCCACGCGTCTGTAACTCAAGCATGCTGAAAAATAACACATGCATATCATGCAACATAAAATAATAAATAAATCATATAAAATGGCATGTAATCATCTAAAAATATTTTCTCCCTAGTCATGCACTCATTTCTACGTAGTGAGGAATTTCTAGGCGTTACAGAAATTGTGCCCAACTATTGACTGAACCCGATTTTGCACTTCCAAAAGACTCTCCTCAATTTCCACCGCCCTATCCACTGCCTCAACGTAAGTCGCAGGAGAACCAGCTAAAACCATTTGGAATAAATCGGACCTCAACCCTCTCAGAAACTTGTTCCTCTTCGTCCTCTCCTGGTTAGCAACGTGGGGAACATACGACCGAAGCGAAGAAAACTATCTAGCATACTCGGCCACCCTCATGTTCCCTTGCTTTAGATTTATCAAACTCCCTCTCACGGTTATTGTAGTAGGACTCAGGGGTATACTCCTGACGAAAAGCTGTACAGATGCTCTCCCAAGAAATCAAAACACCACACTCTCTCATGACTCGGGAAGTACCCTTCCACCAACGTTGATCATTATCCCTCAACTGCAAAACAACCAACTTCAGTCTCCTCTCCTGAGAATACTCCACCGTGTCAAACAATTCCTCCATATGCTCCAACCAGCCTTCAGCCATCAGACCACCCTCGGCTCCAGTGAATGTAGGGGGATTCTCCGCTGAAATCTATCCAGAACTAACTCCATCTCACCAAAATGTCAAGTCATATTCTCAACCTCAACCTCTATCTGTCTAGCTCGACGACGCAAAGGCACACTCTGCTGCTCCACATCCTCATCACTCCCCGGGGCTCTAGACTCCCCAACTACCTGCCTAATGGTCCTACCTCTACCTCTCCTCGGGGGCATCTATCAAAACTCAAAGGTAAGAACCAAAAGAAGATAATTCACAGAGGCAAATAACACAAACACAGAGTCAATCACAATTAAAAACTCAAACTTTGTGCCTAGACTCAAGTGTGATGGAAAAGAATCGAGCTTATCCCTGTTTAAGCTCTGATACCAAAATATCAGGCCCGGTGCATTATATCATAGATTAATTACTCAATTAATCGTAATTACACGGAAGCGTAAAATATGAGTTAAAATTTTTCGTTTGGGCCAGAACTGAAATCATCTCCTAAAATGCGATCATAATCAGAATACGGATTTTAACTCAAAAATCCAAACAATACCAGCAGCAATGCTGAAACACCCACATATCACAACAAACAGATCCCCCAAATACAATATTCATGCAGGGCATCCCCTGGTTCAATAATATAATACATAATATATAACTGGGACTCAAAATGGCGATCTACCAGCCGACGCTCCACTCGGCCCAGCTGGATTACCTGAAGACCCTGCAAAGGCCAACACAGACCAAATCAGCCCAAAGAGGGAAAAAAGAGGTCAAACCTTAGTACGAAGAGCATCGATAAAGCAAAATTCATATCAGACATGCAATATTTCAAACGTGCAATGCATGAGGTCTACCAAGAATCACCGGTAAGCAAGGCACAATGACTCAGCTGTGCAATAAAATCTCAATCATCAATTTGAATTCTTAGCACGGCGACTCAGCTGGCTATCGCAACTCAACGACGACATTGAATTCTTAGCACGGCGACTCAGCCGGCAAATCGCGACTCAGAGTGATTATCAGGTCTCAAATAAGCAGGTTCAATATTCTATGCGTGTATGCCAAGCAGAATCATGCTCACCAAAAATAAATATAATTCACACACATAGGCCATTAAGCACACGAATCATCTAACACATAAATCACAGCAGCTCACACACGAATAGAAATATTCTCAAGCTGATATTAATGCTGCTAATATAAGCTCACTTGTACCTCAACTTCTCATGGTTACTACCTCAACAGATCGTACGAGGACAAGAACATAGCTCAAACAGCTCGGGCATGTCTACTGCCCTACCAGCTCACAACTAACTCAACAGGACAGCTCGAACCAACCTGCTAAGCCATACTTAAACAGCTCAGGGGCAATTCAACAGAACAGAGCTATGAGCCACCAACTCACCCAGCTCAAACCAACCCCTCAAACATGATAACCGGCTCTAAACAAAACGTAAAACACTAATCAACTCTTACCCAAATGCTCAAACTGCACAGAAGAACTATCGGCAGGTAATCGCAAAAATGTTCGAACGCTTCAACCACATCGCGCCCACTCGACAAGTTGATCCAAGGCTCCAAAGTGGTATCAAACCAAAGGTCTTGGAGAAAGGAACCCAGCGCCACCAGCCTTGCTTCAAACGGCGGCGTAAATCGACGGCGATCAAAAGAAATCAAGTACGATGAACAGTAAGGGTTTGAGAAACAGCACGTATCGAAGGCTCTCTAGAAGAATATAGGAAATATTGAGTTTGAAATTGGCTAAGTGTTGTTCGACACATATATTAATTCTCCCAATCAACGCTACAGTGAAAGTCAATCAGCTCAGATCTTAGCACTACACCATCTGATTCCTCTACTCTAAACCAGCTCGCGACCACCAAACGAAGTCGCACAGGAGTCTAGCTCAGGAAAAACAGATCACGCGAACTCATTGTACAGCTCAGGACAAATGCACAGATCAGCTCTTGGATCCAACAGATCACGCCACATTGACAGATCATGCTCCGCTTAATACCAACCAGCGTCTAAGATGATGTCACCAAATGACGTCGCACCGCCTCCAGCTCGCGACAACCGGATTGTGCATACGTAGACCAGCACCACCAAACGAAGTCGCACAGGAGTCTAGCTCAGGAAAAACAGATCACGCGAACTCATTGTACAGCTCAGGACAAATGCACAGATCAGCTCTTGGATCCAACAGATCACGCCACATTGACAGATCATGCTCCGCTTAATACCAACCAGCGTCTAAGATGATGTCGCCAAATGACGTCGCACCGCCTCCAGCTCGCGACAACCGGATTGTGCATACGTAGACCAGCTCTTGCCTAATCTGTAAAACACAAACCTTACCGGTCTACACCAAAATCACGAATCGGACGGGTCCATAACAGCTCGCGCTAGGGATAGTAGAACAAATGACGCATTGGATAGCTTACACGTACTGGGCATTTCTATCCAAAGCTGAAACCTTCACAACTCTTGTCCAATTTGAAAATCATCAACATCTCAGGCTAAACCTCCTAAGTTGAATACCCGATATTCATGTCTCCCTTGGTTAATCCTCATCCAACAGCTTACACGATTAAGTCTTGTTGTTTCCTCTAATCTGCTAATAATATGTCACTAATTAAATCGGTTAATTACAGTTCACAATGGCTTGGGCGGTGGTTGGTTCGAGAGGGTGCGGCTGGACCACCCCATGGTCCAGTCGATGGGGCTCTCGGCCAGGGGCGACCGGAGCAGGTCTTGCGAAGGAGTTAATGGCGGCTGGTCGTGGGATGTATGGGTGTGTGCGGGAGGCTAGGTTTAGGTTTAGGACTTGCATGGCCGGCCGGTTTGGCTGGACTGGTTGGTTCGGTTGGACCGGGTCGAGGATCGAGTCAAAATATTTCAAATTTGGTCCAATTTATTTTAATTTCGAACAGGTTATTTTAATTTTAAAGTGTAGGGTCCAATTTTAAGATTACTTGATCAAACCTTTTAAAGTCAAAATAATTATTCAATCTTTAATTATTGTTGGACATAATATTTTATTTTTTAAGTTTTAAAGTCAAAATTAAGGTCATTGGGATTTATTTAGTAAAAATTGGTCAATGGGTCTTTATTTAGCCAAATTTTAAATATTTGATTTTTAATAAAGGATGAAGCATTTTGGGAATTTTTAAAGGGTGAATTTAAAGTTATGAGTCACGTCATGTATAAGGCCAAGTGTAAATTTTAAGTTAAGTCTAAGTTTTTTTGAGCTTAGAAATGGTGGGCCAGGCTCCTGAACCAGTCCTTGATCGGAGTAGAAACGTAGAAGCCCGTAAATATATATTTAATTATATATACAGTATTTTATGAAAGGAAGGAATTAAATAAATATTGACGGGCTAAGATTTTTAAATTTGTATGCTTTTATGAAATACACGCATCATTAGATTTTATGAAACGTCAAAGGCATGTTTTAAAGGCAAACCCGAGGGATTGAAGTGATTTGTGGAATGTTTAATGATGGAGCTAGTCGGGATACTGGGCCCGAGGATCCCCTGTTTTAATGTATTACGAGCCTATGGATCCATGTGATCACGACATGGTGAAGTGGAAGCATAGAGGTGTGTGGGATCTCGAGGTAAGGTTGGGTGAACCGCACCGCCACGTAGGTTGGTTCTTTCGATTGATCAATCATACGCCCGCTCACATTTCACAGATACGACTCATACGCTTTTATGTTACGTTACGTCGTGCCTTATTATGTATGCCATATGATTATGATATGTTATGATATGTTACGAACCATGTGTTACGACCATCTATGGATGCATGTTTTACTGTTATTGCATTATGCGTATGTGCCTGCATGTGGTTTTACTATACGTACTTTGCTATTTTAAAAGATAGAGCATGCTGGGCCTTTAGGCTTACTAGGTTTAAATGGTGCAGATGAGACTGCTAATGAGTTTATCCCTACTGGCGGTGCACCTAAGTCAATTTCACCAAATCCAGCATATCTCAATTCCCGAAATCTGGTCCGTCAGCTCAGGGCACCCAGAACCTCTCCATGCTGAATCCAGCTTTCATTGGCACGGGAAATCTCACGGCTGTTCAATTCTAAGCTGTTGTATTAAGATAAAATTTATGAGTTTTGGTGATAACAAAAATAAGACTATAACCGATTTTAAGAATCAGATCCGAACAGACAGATATTGTGGTTTACAGTTAAGTGTTCTCAGACTCGAGTGTTTTGGATTTCAAATATCAGCTATCGAGTGGATTAATTCAGTTATCGGGTTGAAGCTCTCAGATTTGGGGTATTTGGATCAGTTTAGTAATCGGGTCGGTTAACTTGATTATCGGGTCAGGATTTCAGATGTGAAGTTTTTAGACTTTATTTAGAGGTTCAGTAACAGATTCCGTTATATTGACTCAGATGCTATAATTCAGATTCGAGAGCACATGGGAACAAACTGCACAGGGTAATTCAGATATCAATTACAGGAATTCAGATTCGAATATGCTATATCAGATATTAGACAGTTTATTCGCATGAGATTTACCGTAATTCAGATTTCTATAACGGACTTAGATTGGACAGATTCGACTCAGTGACTTACAGAAGTATGCTATCAGTTTTGATTACGAGAACAGTACAATATTCAGATCTGTCATACTCAAAGAGATTTCAAAAGTGACAGGGTAATTCAGATATCAAGTTACAGGAATTCAGATTCGAATATGCTATATCAGATATTAGACAGTTTATTCGCATGAGATTTACCGTAATTCAGATTTCTATAACGGACTTAGATTGGACAGATTCGACTCAGTGACTTACAGAAGTATGCTATCAGTTTTGATTACGAGAACAGTACAATATTCAGATCTGTCATACTCAAAGAGATTTCAAAAGTGACGGTTATACAGAGGCATTCCTTGTAGTTGTTCTGATATCAATGTTACAACATATATAAGCCTCAGAATTTCTTAAACACACCTTCACTCTATTCAAAAGATATCAACGGTCACACATCTTGGATTAAGGAAACAAACTCAGGGCTATTTTGAGTAAAGATGCACATCACGCAAAGAAATTGATACGATGTGTACCAGATTCGGTATGAAAATCAATTAAGCCCTAATAAACGCAAAGTACCTTCGGCATAGCGTTAATTAAGCGCTCAATGCGGTGATGAAGGTATTCAAAGGAATTTGTGTCCACTGACCGTTGGAGTTGAAGAGTATAAATAGATGAAGAATTCAAATGAAGAACTTACTTGGTCAATTTACTCTCGAATATTCACTGGAACTCAATATTGCAGAGATATTCTAAGTCCAGTCCTCAAAACTCGAAGAACACTTCACGCTGGTCTTAATAGTTTCATATTCGAGTCACATCTTCTGGTTTACATTTGTAAATCGAGTTTCTCTATTTAGAAACCAGAACATTTACAGTACTCATTGTTTAGCACTTCATTGTATATCTATTTTGAGTCTGTAACGAACTTGCTGTGTGAAGCAGTTCGAAAAATCAAGTTGCTTGTAATTCAGCAGTTGTATCTGCATAGAGTTGGAGATTGCTACGAGTTCACTTGGAGCGAGGCTCAGTGACTGGGTGTAGATAGAAGCTGTTGCATCAAATTATTATAGTGGAACCTTCCTGTAAAGGAAGAATGGGAGACGTAGGATCTTCATATCCGAAATTCCATAAACAAACTCTAAACCTTGCACTTTTACTTTACTGCATCGCATTTATATTTATACTGTTCACTGATTGATCGAATTCTTTCCGCACATTATTTGTTAGTCGAGAAATCAGATTTGGGACTGAGATACCTCAGATCTGGTAACTCGAAACTTAGAGGTTTTGAAAAATAAAATTCTAAAGGAGTTCATTCAACCCCCACCCCTTTTCAAACTCCTAAGACTGTTTTCAATCCATATTGATCCTATCAATTGGCATCAGAGCCTGCGCATCTCACTTATTGAACAGTCTGTTTTTCGCGCTTTATACATCTCAATATGTCTACTTCTCACCATAAAATTCCTATGTTTTTGAAGGTAGATTATGATGATTGGAAAATACGGATGCAAGCACATCTGGCCGCACAAGACGATGATATGTGGTCGGTGATCACAGATGGACCAATGAAAATAATAAAGGCCAACACAGCATTCGTGGTATCTGATGGTGATCGGAGTTTGTAGAAAAGAAGAGACATGAGTATACTAACGAGGATAAGAAGAAGGTGAACTTGGACAACATGGCCAGGGATATCCTGTACAAGACGCTGGACAAAAATATATTCAGCAAAATCAAAACTTGTACCACTGGCAAGGAGATTTGGGAAAATTGATTCAGATCTGCGAAGGCAACGACGAAACCAAGGAAGGATAAGAAGAAGGTGAACTTGGACAACATGGCCAGGGATATCCTGTACAAGACGCTGGACAAAAATATATTCAGCAAAATCAAAACTTGTACCACTGGCAAGGAGATTTGGGAAAATTGATTCAGATCTGCGAAGGCAACGACGAAACCAAGGAAAACAAACCTACTGTTGCTCAGCATAAGTACGAATCAATAAAGATGAAAGATGGAGAAACCATGTCGGAGTTCGATGAGAGATTCAGTGCTGTGGTGATAGAGCTGACCATCCTAGGCAAAGAGTATTCCAACAAAGAATTAGCTCTCAAGGTGATGAGAGCGCTGCCCAGGGAATGAGATGTTAAGACAATGGCCATGCGCGAGTCTAAGGATCTCAACAATGTTTGAAAATCTGAAAGCGTACGAGTTTGAATTGGAAACCAGATCTGAGGCGCCGTCAACCTCACAACCAACCAAGGCTCTTGCCGCAACATCTGAACAGTGTTCTCCAAGCACGAGCAAATCTGCAGAACAACTAAGAAATGATGCTATGTCCCTCTTCGTCAAGAAGTTTGGGAAATTCCTGAGAATATCCTATAACCCTTATTTTTCTTATAATAATGCAAACAAATCTGAAAATATTTCAACTGATATGAATTGTTATAACTGTGGTCGTCCAGGGCACTTTGCAGTAGACTGCAATAGGCCAAATAAGGATGAAAGCAAGAAGGATGACCGATCAAAGAAGGATGACAGAAGATCCAAGGAAAGGAGAACCAGAGCTGACAAAAGGATAACTAGAAAGAATGATCGTAAAGCACTAGTTGCAGAGGAGAGCAACAAAAATTGGGTGGATTCAGATTCGGACTCAACATCAAGCAGCTCCTCATCAAGCGATAGTGACCAAGAGGAAACTCAATGTCTAATGGCCAACCAATCTACAGAAGAAGAGTTATTCGACTTTTCAAATACTGAATTTACACGTGAAGACCTGATCAATGCACTAAATGAGATGGTCCATGAGTACACAAAGCTTTCTTAGGAATTCTATGAAGTCAAGGCTGAAAACAATGGTTTGAAAAATAGTTCAAAAATCAAGCCCTGCTCAGCTTGAGGATACTGACAGTTTACAAACCGAGTTAAGTAAGCTGAAGTCTGAGAATGAATCATTGAGATTAAGATCTTGTGAGCTCGAATCAGAAAACGAAAGGTTAATTCTGGTGATGATATCCTGGACTCAATCTTCTGTCTCTCTAAAAAGGCTGCATGAAACTTAAAAGCCGTTGAACGATAAATCTGGCTTAGGTTTCAATGTTGGTGAAAATAGCTCCGTACACAGTCAAAACTGGTACATGACAAGTTCAAAAAGATGAATTTTGTCAAAGCCAGCGTGATACATGACACATATGAGTCAGTAAGGAATGATGACCAGACATCTGGGCAACTAAATCAAAAGGGCAAATCTGGCATCGGCTATATCAGACCCGAGAACTCTAAGTTTAGTTGGCTAAAGAACAGACTTGACAAAGAAAAAGCAAAAGCTGGACCCAAGTCGTTTGTTCAGAACCAACAAAGACGTGGTTCTAAGAAGGTCAAATCTGTATGTAAAAAGGTTCAGTCCCAACAAGATCTAAATGGTCAAAGTACCAAGCCAAAACTCAATAAATATCACAATGGTTCTGCACGCACCCTCAAGGACTTTCATACTGGGAAAACTATTAAGGTAATTCAAGTATGGGTCCCGAAAGGGGTAATACAATCTGGACCCAAGTAAAATTGGGTACCAAAAGGTTGTTTTTATGATTGCAGGACAACAGGTACAAAGTTGTAGACGAGTCAACCCTATGGTACTTGAATAGTGGTAGTGCGCGACATATGATGGGTAACCCAAAGATGCTATCAGATGTGACACCTCACAGAGGAGCGAAGATCATTTTTGGTGATAACTCACATGGTAACACTGTGGGTAAGGGTAAGCTTACCCACGGTAACATTTCAATATCTGATGTTTTAGTCGTTGACAGTTTGCAATATAACTTGATTAGCATAAGTCAGCTGTGTGACAAGGGTTACAGTTAATTTTCAACTAGCACACCTGCACAGTTCAGAGTCCAAATGGTCTGACTATATTGGTAGCTGATGTTTTAGTCGTTGACAGTTTGCAATATAACTTGATTAGCATAAGTCAGCTGTGTGACAAGGGTTACAGTTAATTTTCAACAGCACACCTGCACAGTTCAGAGTCCAAATGGTCTGACTATATTGGTAGGAAAAAGATCGGGGAATACCTACATTATCGATTGGTCAGAGCAAATGGGATCTGAGCAGATCTGCCTTGCAGCTGACTCTTCCAAGAGCTGGTTGTGGCATCAGCGAATGAATCATCTAAACTTTAAAACACTTGCCATAGTGAGCCAGCATGAATTTGTTTCTGGTATGACCAGTCTAAATTTTTCTAAGGACAAGATATGTGCCTCATGTCAGCATGGTAAACAAATCCGTTCCACTTTTAAAAAGAAATGAAGTAAACGTTATTCCCGACGCTTAGAGATTTTACATATGGATCTTTTTGGTCCTTTTTCCGTAACGAGCTTAGGGGGAACGAATTACACCCTTGTGGTTGTGGATGATTTTACAAAATTCACTTGGGTACTGTTTTTAAAATCAAAATAAGATACCGCTGACCAACTGATTCGGCTTCTAAAACGTTTACAAAATGACAGATCTTGTACAGTCAACCGGATAAGAAGTGGTCGTGGTACCGAGTTTTTAAATAAAAAATTATCTTCATATTTAGATGACATTGGGATAAAGCATGAGCTTTCTGCAGCTAGAACTCATCAACAGAACGGGCTGGTTGAGAGGATAAATCATACCTTAAAAGAAGCTGCTAGATCTATGATTGCTTATTCCAGTATTTCTCAAAAATTCTGGGCAGAAGCATTTAATACAGCCTGCTACACTCAAAACAGATATATGATTAACAAGTTGCACGGTAAAACCCCATATGGTATCTGGAGTGGCAAGAAATCTGATATTTCATATTTCAGGGTGTTTGGGTGCAGATGCTTCATTCATAATAATTGTAAGAATCACCTAACAACTTTCTATACAAAATCTGATGCAGGTCTATTTCTAGGATATTCAGAAGTAAGCAAGGCATAAAGTGTGAGACCCGAAAGCTGATAAGATTAATTGAGTTAATTAATCGGGTTTTATTGAGATCAGATTTGAGCTGTTATGCTTGGAGAAGCTATCTGTTTTTGTTTTAGTCCTTAGAACAGTTCTAGAGAGTTAGAGTTGGCGCGGAATCTGTTCAGTAGCGAGTGCTGGGTCATCGCTGAATGTTAGCGTTCAGCAGTAGTGACGTCAGCAGTTGTCGCTGAGTGGTTGTATTCAGCAGTCGTAGCGAGATCAGTTGTCTCTGAGAAGTAGCGAGTGCGCTAGCGTGTTTTGGTAGCGGGTGCTTCTACGTCGTCGTTTGGATTAGTTGGAACGACAACGTTTTGGATTAGTGAAGAAGGCACAGCTGTGAGTTGTGTTAGCTTCAGCTGTGTGAGAGATCTGTTGTTGTGTTGCGAACAGATGTTGGTTAGATTTTCAGCAGTGAGTAACGGGTGACGTGTCCAGTTGGGACAGTAGTTCTCTGCGACGTCATTTGGGTTAAGTGATCGTTGTTTTGGCATAGAGTGAGATCTGTTGCAAGATCTGTTTGCGAGCGGGAATATCAGTTGTGATAGCTTAAGTTGTCGGTGGAGCTGTTCCCAGTTTCTGTCAACAGTGAGATTTAATAGGGAGCTTGGCATTGTTCTCTATGATTGTTCCCGACACTTAGAATATTTCCCGATAGCAAGTTCTGTCGCGATACCCTAGCTACTGTTCATCGAACCTTATCTTCTTCGATTGCTGACGGTAGACAACTCCGATTGAAGTAAGAGTGGTAGAGTTGGGCTCCTCTTCCTGAGATGCTTCGTTTGGATATTGTTTTCGAACGTTTTCTTGAAGCTGGTGAGGTGTGCGAAGACATCTCCCTTGTGTAGTCTGTTAGCATAAGTCTATGATTGTTCCCGACACTTAGAATATTTCCCGATAGCAAGTTCTGTCGCGATACCCTAGCTACTGTTCATCGAACCTTATCTTCTTCGATTGCTGACGGTAGACAGCTCCGATTGAAGTAAGAGTGGTAGAGTTGGGCTCCTCTTCCTGAGATGCTTCGTTTGGATATTGTTTTCGAACGTTTTCTTGAAGCTGGTGAGGTGTGCGAAGACATCTCCCTTGTGTAGTCTGTTAGCATAAGCGTCAGATTTCGCTCCTAGCTTGTTGGGGTGTTAGATCTGTGTGCTCGGGACGTCATTGTGGCAATCTGATGTAGTAATTGTTGCACAGAGAATTGAGGTACGGATGTGAGCTTGTTACAGCTTAGGATTGAGCATGGATTATGTTCTTTGTTGTGTATGCTTTGTGCTGTTATTGATTGTGCCTTGTTATGATATCAGCTGTTGCATTTGCATACACGCATTATCCTATTGAGCTCTGTTTTGCTAGCTGTGCCTGTTCTGTTGATTTGAGTGTACCACGATGCTGTGTTTGAGGATGAGCGGGTAGTTCCCGTATACCTCAGATGTGAGGAATCAGATTTCTAGATTTGTGATTAATCAGATTTTGGAGTAGGATTAGTCACGAGAATTAAGATTTTTGATATCTGGAATTTTGGATTTTTGGTAAAATCTGATTTTAGGAAATTCAGATCTCTAGTTGGAGTTGTCCAGATTTTAGTTCGGGTTTATCGGGTGAAATATGGTTGAGAATTGGGAACGTATTGGTTAGATTTTGATAGAAATCTGGTTCCCTGAGTGTTGGCGTGTTTCTGCCTCGAGAAGTAGGTAAAACGTTGCATTTTAGCGAGATCTGGATAGTTGAGAGTGCAACGCTTTTGTTTCGCATTTCCAGATGTCAACATTGGTCAACGGAACTGTAGCGGGTGATCGCTGGATTGAGAGATCTGGTTTCGTTGTATCGAGCGCGGGTGATAGTTCGCGTGAAGAGATCTTGTCAGGCCTCGTGCTCACAACAGATAAACACATGCGGAAGCTATCAAAAAGTGGGTAAAATTTTCGCTTTTAGGCCCGACGGTTTTAAACGCATAATTTAAAATACAACACTACTTAAAATAAGTTCCCAAATCATAAACATTCAACAACAAAGCATACATAAGTCCAACATGTATCATATTCCCCTACGGGTACAACAACAAAGCGCATGGCAACCCCCTGGCTACTTGATACATATATATATATGCTATATGCTACTGGGACACACTAGCCACCTCCTGGGCACCACCAGCTGGGTTGAAACCACGACCAGCTGAAGAACCTGGGTTTCCTGAAAACAACGCAACAAAGAAACAAACCAAGCCCCGGAGGGACATGGGGTCAAACCCCAGTACGGAGAGCAATAATACAACAGAAATAACAGCAAGGAATAAAATGCAGGTGCTATGCATGAGACGCCAAGGAACAATGGAAAGCTCGACCCACAAGGGAGCTAAGGAACTCAAACATAGCTCCAAGAATCATCGACAACGTACAGTGGCCACGGGTGTGTTCACAGTGTGGTAGTGAGCCACTCGCCATGATACGACACCCACTTACCGGATGCATCAAACAACTCAACCTACTGTTGCCTCACCCATGAACTGTGGTAGTTAACCACTCGGCTCATGGTGGCTACGATCCCAGCAGGGAGAGGAGAGTGCGGTATTGCCGCTCGCCCTCACATCCCGGTAAGAAAACAATAACAATGCAACAATGGTACAAAGACTACCAAAACTGGACAGGAATACCATGCGTGTATGCAACATGCGGGAATGCAAGCATATAAACATATGCAACGCAGCAAATACACAAATAGCATACACAATTCTCAACAGAACACAACCAGCAGGCACGGCAATTCCACATACCAGCGACTACAATTCATCCAAGCCATAACTTCACTGTAAAACAATCCCAAATCCGTACCTTAAACTGAGCAACAACTAACCCTGCGAGAAATCCCGAAGACTCTGGTAAAAGCCGAAAACCAGAACGTAGCTCAACCAAATCGACGCAACACTCGAACGGCAGCAACTTCGCGTTCCTCAACTAGCCAAATTCAGCTTCTTAAACTGGTATGAATTGGAAGAGCTTCTCAAGAGGAGTCCAACGCTACCTCGCACGAGCCAAAACAACCACCGGAACGACGGGAAATCGCCGGAAAAGCTCACGGCTGAACAGTGTTCTAGGGTTCGAAAGATAAGGAACGAAAGGCTGGAAATATTTGCTAAGTATGGGAAATGATATCACAAATCGAAGACCAAGTCTTACTATAAATAGCACTAGCAACGACTGGAATCACTTCAAATAATTGTCCACCTACAAAACCAGTCGACGCAAACAATTTCCCAAACCAGCAGACGCAAGAACCAACAGCTGATCTCACCAAACATCGCTAAAATAACTAACAGCTGGTTCTACAAAACGGCGTCGTACCAACTTACTCAAACGACGTCGCATACTAAACCAGCAGCTGGGTATCCAGTCGCAAGACAAAACAACGCAACGCTTCTCTCTGCTGGATCCAGTCGCAACCTCAAAACGCAGCGTTGAAACTAATTCGAACGACGTCGCTCCACTGACGTCATCCAGTCGCTAACTCTCGCAAAATACCAGCAGCAAGCAATAGCGTCGAAACTCACTCGCAGCTGGACTCCCAGTCGCAACAACGAAACGACGACGCATCCTCTTCGAGCTACAGGAAAGTTGACCCACGTTGACCTCTACATCTGCTGATCAACCAACAGGAACTCAAACACAATCTACCAGCTGGTACCAAACGCAACATCCAAACGACATCGCGCCAACTAATCTAAACGCAGTCGTTTTAACCCTCAACGCAACTACGCTAAAGCATCTGCTGATCACAACAAACGCAACCAGACTTCACGCAAACGACGGCGTTTCAAGAATCTCGAGCTAAAACACGCTTCGACTGGTTTTGCCACCGACCAGTCGCTAGCTCTCAACACCAGCTGACACGTCAACCAGCAGGTACCCCAAATATGCGAAAATACGAAATCTCCAGAATTGTTCAACACACGAAATGGAACCCAAAAATGCAACTCAAACACTCAAATAGAGATCTTAAACCAGCAGAACCTCTATTTATCGATTCATTCCAACGATAATTCTCAATTACAAATCCAGGTCTCACATTTCTCCCCCACTAAAAAGGATTTCGTCCTCGAAATCAAACAATAATTCTGAAAGCACAACACAGTAACTCGAAGCAACAACAAGAAACTAAACAGAAACTCGCCCAACACAAGTCCAAGAGTTCAAGATAACTGAGCAAACAAACCACAACAACTAAGGAAGGAAAACAGAAAAACTACTAGCTACTGGAAAATATAGCTCAACAACTACTCAAACAGATGCGGCCACTCGCGCTGCATCTTCTCTTCCAGCTCCCAAGTAGCTTCTTCCCTACCATGCTTGCTCCACTGCACCATCACCAACGGAATGGTCTTATTCCTCAACTGTTTCTCTTTTCTGCCAAGGATCTGCAAAGGGTATTCCTGATAGCTCAACGACTGATCTAGCTCTACCTCGTCAGTTCCAAGCACATGAGACGGATCTGGCTCGTACTTCCTCAACATGGAAACGTGAAAGACATCATGTAGAGAAGATAACTCGGACGGCAACAACAGACGATACGCCAAAGGGCCAATCCTCTCGACAATCTCATACGGACCAACGTAACGAGGGGCTAACTTTCCCTTGCGTCCAAAGCGCATCACACTACGAAATGAAGAAACTTTGAGAAATACACGATCACCAACCTGAAACTCAAGAGGTCGACGCCTCTTAATCGCATAACTGGCTTGGAGATCCTGGGCAGCTTTCATCCACTGTCTAATAAGATCCACGTGATCTTTCATCTGCTGCACAAAGTCAGGGGCAGATAGCTGCTTCTCCCCCACTTCTTCCCAACATACTGGCGATCTGCACTTACGGCCATACAAAGCCTCGAAAGGCGCCATGCCAATCGTCACTTGGTAGCTGTTATTATACGAAAACTCAACCAAGACAACGTGTCTTGCCAATACCTCCGAAATCCAACACAACAGCACGCACATATCCTTTAACGTCTGGATAGTTCGCTCAGATTGGCCATCTGTCTGGGGATGATACGCGGTACTCATAGCCAATCTAGTGCCCAAAGCTGTCTGCAAACTCTTCCAAAACCTGGAAGTAAACCTCGGATCTCGATCAGACACGATTGAAACAGGCACACCGTGCAATCTAACAACATAATCAACGTACAGCTTCGCCATCTTCTTCAACGAGAAGGTCATCCCATAGGGAATGAAATGTGCATACTTAGACAAACGGTCTACAACTACCCAAACAGCATCGCACCCTCGGCTGGAACGAGGCAAATGCGTTACGAAATCCATCGCAATGTGCTCTCAATTCCATTGGGGCACCTCTAAACTCTGCAACAGACCACCAGGTCTCATCCTTTCGGCCTTTACCATCTGGCAATTCAAACAACGAGCGACAAAACCAGCAACATCGCCCTTCAGGCCAGCCCACCAAAAGTGCGGCTTCAACGCATGGTACATCTTCCGTGCACCAGGATGAACACTATGTCTTCTACAGTGCGCTTCTCGAAGGATCTCTTCCTTCAAATCAATCAAATTGGGCAAAACCAACCTGCCCCGGAAACGCAAACAACTATCGGACGAGACAGAATAGTCCTCAAGTTCGCCAGCCCTGACTTTCATCTTCAACTCGTGGATTGACGGATTGGTCCTCTGAGCTGCTCGAATGCTAGAAACAATCTGCGGTTCCACTTGGAAAGATGACACCATCACACAATCCTCAGCCGGGTAGAATCGCCAACCCGTAGTGTTAAGATACTCTTGATCCATAGAGATGTACAACGACGCAAGCATCTCACTAGCCTTCCTGCTCAAAGCATCAGCCACTACGTTCGACTTCCCAGGCTGGTATTTAATCTCACAGTCAAAATCCTTAAGCAACTCCATCCACCTACGCTGTCTCATGTTCAAGTCAGGCTGCGAAAACAGATACTGCAAACTCTTGTGGTCGGAGTACACCACAAACTGCTCGCCATACAGGTAGTGACGCCAGATCTTTAACGCAAAGACCACCGCTGCTAACTCCAAATCATGAACTGGGTAACGAGTCTCGTGCGGTTTCAACTGTCGCGAGGCATACACAATGACTCTACCATTCTGCATCAACACACAACCCAATCCATTTAGCGAAGACGGATCAAATTCGCTAACAAGGCATGCTCACCAAACCGCAGCACACCATCCAACAAAATATCTTGCGAAAACAGGTTTTACACCACCAGGGTAGAAACAGAAACAACATCATGCAAAGGGACGGTACACAATTCATGCTCAACAACAAACGAATCAGAAATAAACGAATGCGATGCACCGGTGTCAAACAACACGCGAGCAGGAAAGTCAAAGACAATACATGTACCTCCAATCACCCGGATCGGTGTCTCCTCGGCCTGCTCTCTCGTGAAGGCGTTAACCTGAGCCTGCTGAGGTCCTGGAAAGAAAGGTTGAGACGACTGACCAAAACGCGAAGGGCCAGGATGCTGAAACGGCCTAAACGGAGCCTCACCAAAACGGGGTTGCTGAAACTGCTGAGAACGGCCCCTAGACTGACCCCCACGACCCTGAGGCTGGGCCGTGGTCTGCTGTGCTCCAGCTGTCGGGCACACTCTCGCAAAGTGCCCATACTGACCACAAAGGTTGCAGGAACCCTGCACACCAACACACTACGTGGAAGAATGCTTTCCACCGCAAAAACCACAAAACTCCGCCCGAGAGCCGCTGCTACTCGAACTGCCAGAACCAGAAGACCCTGAATCGGACTTCTTCTTGAATTGCTGACCGCGGGGTAGAAACCTCTGACGGCCAGACTGCTGAGCTACCTGCTGCTGCTGCTGCTGAGGAAAATGCGTGGACTGAGAACTCTGGGACGACTGAGCTCCCTGACCAGCGGGCCTACCACCCTGCACCGCTTGTGCCACCTGCGCTCTACGCGCACTACGGCTCTTCATGCCCTCCTCGATGTGGATACCAGTATCCACGGCCTCAGCATAAGACTTGGGCTTGCTTGTCAAAACGCTCTGGTACAGATCCCCATTCAAGCCCTCCACAAACCTGGTGCTCTTGGCCCTCTCCCGGCCAGCAACATGCGGAACATACGCCAACAAAGCAGAAAACTTGCGAGCGTACTCGCGTACAGACAACGAACCTTGCTCAAAGAACTCGAACTCCCGCTCACGGGCAGCTACATAGGAGTCGGGGACATACTCCTGCCTGAAGACCTGGTAGAAAGTGTCCCAAGTAATGCCAA
>KV005671.1:4311-46615 GCA_001598015.1 Dorcoceras hygrometricum
GAAACTGAGTCGATCGGTCCGATCTGATCGGCGATCGGAGTTACGATGAAGTCGCAGCGATAGATATCGTCATTTGGACCCGGGCCCGTTGGACCGGTCCAAGTCCATCTTTAAGTCTATTTAATGGGACTTAATGACTTCATTAACTACACTACATTCATAGACCTAACCCTAAAGCAATATACACGCCTCCCTCCCTTCCCAACTTACGCCGCCGTCGTGCGCCGCCCGCCGCCGCCGCCACTTCGCCGGAAATTATTCCGACCTAGTTTTTCGAGGAGAATCCGTTCGTGCTGATCTCGTCAGGGCTTCTAGTGCAGCCTGACAAAGGAGTCTCGGATCTGGTCGTGGACCGGATTGGCGTAAACTACCGCAATCTACCGAGAAGAGCCGGATTATTGTAATCACGGTTGGAGCCAGGCACAAGTGCCAGAGAGGTAACTCGCTAAACATCCTATGAATGTCGTAGGAATGTAGATTATTTTTCGTATTGATCGCCTCCCGGTTCTATGTTTATTGTTCTTCCGCTGCCTGACCGGGGGGCGGATCCGGATCTCCAACACTTCAAACGGTAGGCGGCGGTAGATCATCAATCAGGTCCACGACCGAAATCAAGACACCTTCGTCAGCCTGCACTAGAAGGACTGACGAATTCAGCACGGACGGAAACACCTCAGCGCGGTGGCCGGAACAAGTCCGACGAAGGGGCGGCGGCGGGGGCGCTTGGCGGCGGCCGGCGGCGGCGTGAGGCTTGGAGAGGAGGGGCGGCCGAAATCTAGGTCTAGGGATGTGTGTAAGTTGTGATTGTCATGCCCTAGATACAACTCATGTATGTATAAGTTACTCATGGGCTTGAACCGGCCCATTGGACCTGGGGCGGGCCCAGTCCAACATAGGAACATTCGGTTCATTTAAATCACTGCGGTTTCATCATAACTCCGATCGACGATAAGATCGGACCGATCGAATCAGTTTCCAAAATTGAACATTATGATGCGAAAAACAATTTTTCAGATTATCTAGACTAAAAAGATAGTTTTGCCCCTCAACAGTGGGAAATCGCAATTTGACCCCTGTTGACTTTTAGGAAGTCGCACACCCTAAAATCCTCCTCCTATACTCAACACATTGAGCTCAGTTTCCGTGCGGGAATCATGAATCCAGTACTTGTGTGACCCTCAATGGTTCAGGGATACAGCTAGCCGTGGGCCCACAACCATTGCGGCTCCGAAATCACAATTTCGGACTTGCCCAACGGATCATGGTAAAGCGCCTAGCAACATCGCCCCATTATCCCCTAGGTATCACTGATAGTGCCTGCAAGAACCAGTTGGTCATACTCCTACATGCATCGGGGTCTCACCCAATCCCACCGCCTAATGACCCCAAGTGAGTCGGCAAACGGGTCAAAGTGAGATGCCTATCATGTAGAGTCTCAATGACGTTTCGAGTAGTGAGGACTAATCAGTACAACCAAGACCTCGGACTTATCCACTCGACAAATGGTAACCACTTGGAAAGTCCGAACGAGGGTAGTTCGATAGATCACCAGGTCACTATCCATCTGCATGCTCAGAACGTCACAATGTTCCCTACCAATGAAACATGGTATTCGCATCGCAGATGCTAGTCTCAAGCTCTGGCGGCCTTATCCTCATTTTGACGGCCCAATCGACTAGGAACGAATTCAGAATACACAGTGACTATTAGATGTGTTTCATGATAGCCATCATATCCACTATCACATCTAACATACACTATGGTGCATTCTAGGTCTTTATCCAACGCAATTGTTAACATTATATAACATAATGAAAATAAAGAATGCCATAAATAAATGCGTATTTCATAAATAAAGATTGTCATATACAAGAGTCTATAAAATCCACACGCCACAAGTTGGCTAGTTGGGCATCTACTCTAACACGCATAGCGTATTTGGTAACGCGAGGTCTAGATATCTCGTGTGTGGGAGAGATATGGTAGCGTGTTTTGTATCGGGTTGGATAGCACCGTTTGAATTAGTTGCTACGACACCGTTTAGCAGGAGCAGGTGACGTAGGTGAAGTCTGGTTGATTGGTTTCCTAGATGTCAACGCTAGTCAAAGTTCCTGTAGCCTGCGTCTGGTTGTGTTATTGCGAGCATATGTCAATGCGGGTCAGCGTTCCTGTAGCACGAGGTGGAAACGTCGTCGTTTTGGGCTAGCGCTAAGGGATCCAGTCGTTGCATGCGTTTTGGTTACCAGACGTCAACGATGGTCAACTCTACTGTAGCTTGCGACTGCTTGTGCGCGAGAGTTAGCGACCGGATTTGATGACATAAGCTATACGACGCAATTTTTTTAAGTTGGAACGCAGCGTTTTGATGCAACGTCTGGTACCAGCTTTTGGGTGTTAGGCAATCCAGCTTTTGGATTTGAGAACCAGTCGTTGGGTTGTTATGCGTCGTCTGGTTTTGTCGGTGGACTTTTTAACCAGCTTTCACGTGTGTATTTAAGGAAAACTTGGTCTTCGATTTGAGATACCAGATCCCATACTTAGCGAAATATTCTCTCGATTGTCGACCTCTGTTCTTCGAACCCTAGTACTGTACACCGTGAGTTTCTCCGGTGATTTCCCGTCATTTCCGGCCATTGTTTGATACGTTTGAGGTAGCGTTGGACTCCTATCGAGAAGCTCTTCCATTTTATACCACATTTGGAGGCTGTGGTTGGCTAGTTGAGGAACGCGAAGTTGCTGCCCGATCGTGCGTTTTGTAGTGAAGGTATAACTTCGTTCCTTTGTGATGAGATCTTGTTCCTAGCCTTGGTTTAAGCTTCAGTAAGTTGTTTTGGTAGTAATTGCGTTGGTTGAGCGTGGCTCCCAGCCGTGAGCTTCTGTTAGCATCCCTGAGAATTATGCTTTTTTGTTTAGCAGGTTTTACCAGATTTCTCGGGATCCCTTTGTGGTAATTGTTGTGCAGTATTGAGGTACGGATTTGAGCTTGATGTAGATTGAAATTGGCGTGTGATTTAATGTGAGATTGCTGGGATTGTTTCGGTGGATATGAATTCTGTGTTGGTAGCAGTTGCATTGTGTTATGCTAGCTGCTCTCGGTTGTTTGCATACACACATTTATTCACCTGCATTTCAGATCCCTTGTATTGTATCTCGGCCGTTTGTGCCTTGTGTTTTGTGCTGTTGTTTTCTTACCAGGATGCGAGGGCGAGCGGCGATACCGCACTCTCATCTCCCTGCTGGGATCTGTTAGCCACTATGCGCCGAGTGGTTAACTACCACAGTTCATGGACGAGGTAACGGCAGGTTGAGTTGTTTGATGCATCTGGTATTCGGGTGTATTGTCAAGGCGAGTGGCTCATTACCACACTTTTAGCACACCCTGTGGCCACTGATTCGTTGCAGATCTTTTGGAGCTATGTTTGAGTTCCTTGGCTCCCTCTTCGGTTTTAGCCTTCAGTTGTTATCCAGTGTCTCATGCATAGCTTTTCTTTAGCTATTTCAGTTGCTCTCCGTACTGGGGTTTAACCCCATGTCCCTCTGGGGCTTGGTTGTTTTTCCTTGCTTGTGTTTTTTTTAGGGAACCCAGGTTTTTACAGCTGGTCGTGGTTTTAACCCAGGTGGAGGTGCCCCAGGAGGTGGTTAGAGTGTCCCAGTTGCGTATAACATATTTATATGTATCAGTACAGTTAGCCAGGGGGATGCCCTGTGCTTCGTTGTTGTATCCAGTGGTTGGAGTCTGATACTTGTGTTTGTATGCTGTACTGTATTGCTATGGCTTGTAGCCATTTGATGTTTCATTGATTTCGAAAACTGGGATATTTATTTTGAGTATCGCACTATTTTAAATTATATGATTTTAAACCGTCAGGCCAAAAGCGAAAATTTTACCCGCTTTTTAATAGCTTCCGCATGTATTTGTATGTTTTTACTCTGATGTGAGCACGAGGCCTGACATTAGGTCTCCTTGATATGTCATGATTCTGTTCTGCACGCACAAATCAGGGGGAACAATATGAGTCAAACAGATAACTCCAAAGTCTGCTGAGTATCTTCGAGGTGGCATGCGATCTGGACCAGCTCGGGATACATACAGTGTGACGTTATCATGGGGGTTTTCCTCAATTATTTTCGTGATGGGATATAAAATCGAGTTGATATTGGGGTAGAGTTTAAAATTATTTTTAAATTGGACCGTCATCCTTCCAGTATTTCAAAAGTATTTTAAACAAAATTATGACACGTGTCCAGTAAAAACCTCTCTCCCTTAACGATCGTACATAAACCTCTTCTCGCAGATGCTGGATACTCAGACATTTTTGAAGATGGACTTTGGACGCCGCAAGCACATCTTTCATGCCAAGATGGATACACTGGCCGGCAATCTTGCCGAACAGTTGAGCATCTCAAGACAGGTTGGTGATGCCAAAAAGAGGGAAGATGGGCAGAGTAGACCAGTAGATGGATCCAGTAGACCGGTAGGGGAAGGACTGAGCAACGGACAAAGTAGTATACGTGGAAGAGGACCAAGTTCAGGAAGATATAGACCTAGTGAAAGATTTAAGTATAATATATGGTTCCAGAACAAGGGCGGTCTAACTTTTGATTATTGGTTTATAGGAATTTCTTTTTACGATCAATGTTTTGTCATCACCAAAAAGGGGGAAATTATTACGGTAAATTCCAGAAGTTTTGGTGATGAAAAATTGACGAAAAATGAAACTTGTAAAGGTGATTAATCGAACCAAAGTAACAAGATCTGAACGAGACTTACTACGTTGAATGAAGAAACCAGATTGGAGCAGAGCCAAGCTGGTCAAGGATAGACCAGCTCAGCGCGTGTGGTCAAGGCTGAGGATAGAACCTTAAGAGTGATGGATTAGTATAAACCAGCTGTACACTAGGATTTACAGGAACCCGCTCAGGACATTGAACCAGCTGAATGCTAAGACAATGCAGGTACCAGCTCAGTATTCAGAAACCAGTACGGGAAAACCAGCCTGGCATAGGACAACATAAACCAGCTGAGTACAGAATGACATAGAAAATTGAATTTTGGAATGTTTGAAGCTATGAACAGTTTGAAACAAGACACTTGACATCTATGCAGTGATTTGTAGTCGATGGAACTACTTTAAGCTAAAACCAGATACGCAGAGATATATTACAAACTGAAGACGGCGCAGAGTTGTTAAAAAGGGCAATACATTTAATGAAGCTGTACTTTCATTGTACATGTGAGACCCGAAATATTATTGGATATTGAGTTAATTAATCGGGTTTAGCATAGACCAGATTTGGCGTGAACAGATCTGGGATGGATCAGCTTTGAGCTGATATGCTTGGTGAGCGTATCGGGTTTCTACAATTTTGTGTTTAGAACAGATCTGGTCAGTTGTAGAGTTCTGCAGGGTAGTATTCAGATTCGGGGAATTGACAAGTGCTGGTTGGTAGCTTTGGATTTGGTGTTGGTTGTTTGTAATCGAAGCTAGAGGTCAAATCTGCTTGTCGCAAAGTACTTTGAGTACGCTGGTTGTATATCCTCCGCGGGTAGCGAACGCCGTCGTTTAGAGGAAATAATATTTGAGGTGCGTTAGTTGTTAGCGCTGAGTGAACTGGCTTGGTTCAAGGGTTTAGTGTAGACAGGTTTCGGGTTGGCTAGACAGGAAGGCAGTGCGATGTCGTTTTGGGTATCAGTGAGCGCTGGTCAGTGTTGGTATCAGATATGGTCTTTCAGATCTGGGTTGCGATGCGGCGACGTTTTGATGACGTCTTGGTGGATGCGATGCGATGTCGTTTAACGTTTCAGATGTGGTTAGCGGGATGACGTGTCCTAGTGAGCGAGCGGTCCTTGGTGCGACTTTAAGTTCCAAATCTGTTTAGCGTATGGTCCAGATCTGGAGTGTTACTCAGATCTGAGTTGGGAACAGCTTTGAGCCAGTAATGTCGGTGGTTAATGTTCATCATATTTGGGAACTTAAGTGGTATATATAGAAGACTTTGACCGTAGTCTTGATATTGTTTTCCCGACACTTAGAAATATTCTCGTAACCTTACCCTGTCACGATACCCCAGCTACTGTTCACCGAATCTTATTTCCTTTGATTGACGGTGGTATACAGCTCCGACGAACACAAGAGTGGTAGCGTCGGACTCCTCTTGCTAAGGCGCTTCGTTCTATACCTCTTTTGAAGACTTTGGGTTAGCTGGAAGAAGATCACGAAGGAAGCTTCCTTGTGTAGTCTGTTAGCATTTGAGCAGACTTGATTCTGCCGTTCAGGTAGCTTGTTGGGCAAGTGTTAGTTCCTACCTTGCGATTCGTTTAGAGCTGTTTGTTGAGCTAGAAGGGTAGGACAGAGTTGGTTGAGTTCGTAGCTCCCATTTCGTAGCTCTGAGCTTTGTGTCCCTGAGTTAGCGTAGTTGTTTGACTTAGCAGGTTTCAGATCTGGTTGCTTGAGACCGCTGTTGTGGTAATTGTAGCTCAGAACTAAGGTACGGATGTGAGCTTGTTTTAAAGCGTTGGATTTGGCATGGATATTATGTGTGCTGCTGTGTATGCTTCTGTGCTGTTATTGATTGCATCTGTTGTATTGATTATTGCAAGCTATTATATTGCATACACGCATTATTCATGTTTAGATCAGATCTTGTTAGCCGTGCCTTGTGGTATTGATCTGTGTGTACCAGGATTCCTGTTTTGTAGGCCGAGCGGGTAACTCCCGTCACCCTCATCTCCCTGCTGGGATCTATTAGCCACTATGAGCGGAGTGGATAGCTCCCACATCTCATGAGTTGGGCAACAACAGGTTGAGTGATGTGTTCTGCATCTGGCACCGTGTGTTGAGACGAGTGGGTAGCTCCAATATACTCACACACCCCATGACCACTATCTTCCAGTTGATTGGATATCAGTTGTTGAGCAGTTTCTTGAGATTCTTTGGCTCCCTGCCTTCGGTTGTAGCCTTGTTCTCATGCTTATATTTGCATATTATCTATTGCTATTTAACTGCTGTTTTTCAGTTGCTCTCCGTACTGGGGTTTGACCACAATGTACCTTTGGGGCTTGTTGTTTTGTTTGCCTGTGTGTGTTTCAGGTTATCATTGTTTCTCAGCTGGTCGTGGAGTTGATCCAGCTGGTAATGCCCCGAGAGGTTGATAGAGTGCCCCAGTTATATGTATTAGATACATGTTATAGTGTATTGTATCTGTGTTGAGCGAGAGACTCATCTGTTTGTATAATTGGGGGTCGCTCTATGCTTGTATGTTAGTTGTGTTGTATGTGTTGTAGTTGGTTTTCGAGTATTGTAAACCAATATTTTGAATTTCAGTGTATTTTAAATTATGTTTTCTAAGTCAGGCCAAAGCGAAAAATTTTAGCCACTATTTTAATGCTTCCGCTATCGTTTGTTATGTGGTTTTATCTCTGATTGAGCACGAGGCCTGACATTTTTGGTATCAGAGCTTAAGCTGGGATAAGCTCAATTTCTTTTGATCACACTTGGGTCTAGGCACAGTGTTGCTTGTTGCATGTGCAAATTGACTATGTGATTTATTTGCTATATGATATACTTGTTGTTGTGTGACCTTATTGTTTAGTGCCTTCATAGATGCCACCTAGACGTAGAGGTAGAGGTAGAGGGCAGATTCCGGAAGAGTCTGAGGGTCAGAACAATGAGGTACAACGTAGTATTCCTCTTCGTAGACGTCCTAGTCAGGTTTAGGTTGAGTTAGATGAGCTGGCAGCCCGTGTGGACGACATGGAACTTGTGATGGCGAGGTTTCAGAGGATGAATCCTCAGACGTTTAACGGTGATGAGCCTAGTTCCGATGCGAAGTCCTGGTTGCAGCACATTACCGGCTTGTTTGATCGCGTGAGGTACGATGACGAGCGTAGGTTGAGTTTGGCTACGTTCCAGTTGAGGATGAATGTTGAGCGTTGGTGGAGAGGCGCTTCGAGGACTCTCGAGGAGACTGGTGTAGGGATCACGTGGAACAGCTTTTGTACTGCCTTCCATTAGTAGTACGTTCCGGAATCCTTTGTTAACGCCAGGGAGCGTGAGTTTGATAACCTGGTGCAGGGGACTTTGTCTGTAGGGGAGTATGCCCGGAGATTTTCTTCTCTTCTTGCATATGTTCTGCATGTCTCTGGTCGCGAGAGGGCAAAGAGGAACAAGTTCTTGGAGGGGCTGAATGAGGATCTGCATTATTTGGTGCTGGCAAGTTCACCGACTTGTTATGCGGAGGTGGTGGACAGGGCTATAGATATTGAGGAGAGACTGCAGAACCGTATGTCTCGTGTTAGACCTCAAGTGGTGCAAGGTAACCGTCCCATGGTTCCGGGGGTGCAACCTTCCCAGTCTTCGCAGTCATCCCAGCCACCCCAGCAGCAGGCAGCCCAACATTCTGGACGCCACAGGTTTAGACCTCGTGGTCATCTTCTGGTTCGGGCAGTTCTAGCAGTAGTTGTCCCAGTGCCGAGTTTTGTGGCCAGTGTGGAGGAAAGCATCCTACGCTGCAGTGTGTTGTCGTGCAGGGTGCGTGCAACAATTGTGGGCACTATGGACATTTTGCAAGAGTGTGTCCATTGACGGGATCTCAGCACGCCGCAGCCCCACCCCAGGGTCATTCTAGTGGGTTGTCTCGAGGTCGTTCTTTTTCTTCTCCGCAACAGAGGATATGGGAGACGCAGTTTAGGTCATTTAAATAGCCTGGTCCTTCGTGATTCGGACAGTCTTCACAGCCTCATTTCTCAGGACCCCAGCATGTCCAGGTGAATGCCATGACGAGGGAGCAAGCGGAGGGCACGCCAGGAGGAGTGATCGCAGGTACTTGATATGTTTTTCATTTTCCAGCGCGTTTATTGTTTGATACAGGGGCATCACATTCGTTTATTGCTGATGAATTTTTGGTTGAGCATGGTTTTCATACCACTTCTTTGTGTGATGTTGTGTCTGTTGCGACTCCTGCCGGCGCGAGCCTATACTCCCAAGAGATTGTGTTGAATGGCATTCTTAGGTTTGGTGAGAACGTGTTGGTAGTGAACCTGATTCATTTAGTGATGTGAGATTTCAATTGCATTGTGGGAATGGACGTGTTGTCTAGCTATAGGGCCACCGTGGATTGTTTCCATGGCGTTGTGCGTTTTAGGCCCCAGTCTGGCGAGAAATGGAACTCCTATGGCCTCGATTCCTGATCGAAGATTCCCTTGGTCTCTGCGATGGAGATGTGTAGCCTTATGTCGTTGGAGAATGCTGGATTCATGATCTATTCTATGGACGCATCCTTTTCGTCGTGTGTAGAGCTTAGAGACATCCATGTTTCTTGAGATTTCCCTGATGTGTTTCTCGAGGAGATTCCTGGCTTTCCTCCGAGGAGGGAGATCGAATTCAGCATTGAGTTGGTACCTGTTACAGCTCCGATTTTGCGCACCCCGTATCGTTTAGCGCCAGCTGAGTTGAGGGAGTTGAAGGTACAACTTAGTGATTTGCTGGAGAAAGGTTTATTTCGACCGAGCATGTCGCCGTGGGGACCTCCTATCTTGTTTGTAAAGAAGAAGGATGGTTCCATGAAGATGTGTATAGACTTTCGGCAACTGAATAAGGCTACAGCGAAGAATAAGTACCCCTTTCCGAGGATCGATGACTTGTTTGATCAGCTGGGTTCAGCTGTGTATTCGAAAATCGATCTGCGTTCGGGGTACCATCAGTTGCGGATCAGAGAGCAAGATGTTGCAAAAACTGCTTTTCGTACGAGGTACGGGCATTATGAGTTTTTGGTTATGCCTTTTGATTTGACGAATGCCCCTGCAGTTTTCATGGATTTGATGAATCGAATCTTTCGAGAGTTTATCGATCAGTTTGTGATTGTGTTTATCGATGACATCTTGGTGTACTCGAAAACTGCGATGCAGCATAAAGAGCATTTGAGGCTAGTTCTCCAAACTCTACGAGACTCGCGGCTATATGCTAAGTTCTCCAAATGCGAGTTTTGGTTGGATATAGTAGTGTTTTTGGGTCATTTTATTTTGTCCGATGGACTGTCTGTGGATCCCAGTAAGGTAGAGGCTGTTGTGAACTGGGAGCGTCCCAAGAATGTATCAGAGATTCGTAGCTTTTTGGGATTGGCTAGCTATTACCGATACTTTATCGAGGGATTTTCTAGAATAGCTAAGCCTATGACGCAGTTGACCCAGAAATACAAGAGATTTGTTTGGACTGAGCAGTGTGAGAACAACTTTATGTTAATCAAGGAGAAGCTAACTTCTGTGCCTGTGTTAGCTTTGTCGTCTGGGTTCAGGTGGTTTTGTGGTGTGTTCTGATGCTTCGTTGAATGGATTGGGTTGTGTGTTGATGCAAAATGGTCGAGTCATTGCTTATTCCTCTCATCAGTTGAAACCGCATGAGACTCGATACCCAGTTCATGATTTGGAGTTGGCAGCAGTGGTCTTTGCCTTGAATATTTGGCGCCACTATCTGTATGACGAATAGTTTGTGGTGTATACCGACCACAAGAGTCTTCAGTATCTGTTTTCTCAACCATATTTGAACATGAGACAGCGTAGATGGATTAGATGCTGAAGGATTTTGATTGTGAGATCCAATATCAGCCTGGGAAGGTGAATGTAGTTGCTGATGCATTGAGCAGGAAGGCTCAAGTGGCGATGCTGGCTTCGTTGCAGATTTCGAAGGTCCATGAGAATCTAAGCACTACTGTTTGGCGGTTTTACCCAGGTGAGGATTATGTTGTGGTGTCTTCTTTTCAAGTTGAGCCACAGATTGTTTCGATTATTAGAGCAGCTCAGAGAACAGATCCATCTATCCATGAGTTGAAGTTGAAGGTTAGAGCTGGACAGCTAGAAGATTATTCTGTCTCATCTGATGGTTGTTTGAGGTTTTGTGGCAGGTTGGTAGTGCCAAATCAGATTTATTTGAAGGAAGAGATCTTGAGAGAAGCACACTGTAGTAGACATAGTGTCTATCCTGGTGCAAGGAAGATGTACCATGCCTTGAAGCCGCACTTCTGGTGGGCAGGTTTGAATAGGGATGTTGCTGACTTTGTAGCATGTTGTTTGAACTGTCAGCAAGTAAAGGCAGAAAGGATGAGACCTGGTGGTCTATTTCGGAGCTTAGAGGTGCCCCAATGGAATTGGGAGCACATAGAAATGGATTTTGTAACCCATTTACCTCATTCCAGCAGAGGTTGTGATGCTGTGTGGGTTGTTATTGATAGATTGTCTAAGTCTGCTCACTTCATTCCCTACAATATGACGTATTCTTTGAAGAAAATGGCAAAGATGTACATAGATTTTGTGGTGCGATTGCATGGTGTGCCTGTGTCCATTGTTTTAGATCGTGATCCGAGGTTTGCTTCCAGATTTTGGAAGAGTTTGCAAATAACTTTGGGTACCAGATTGGTTATGAGTATTGCTTACCATCCCCAAACCTATGGCCAATCTGAGAGGAATATCCAGATTTTAGAGGATATGTTGAGAGCTGTTGTAATGGATTTCAGTGGTAGCTGGCAAGATTCATTGTCTTTGGTTGATTTTTCTTATAATAACAGCTACCAGGTGACAATTGGAATGACACCATTTGAGGCTTTGTATGGTAAGAAGTGCAGATCGCCAATATGTTGGGAATAAGCGGGGGAGAAGCAGCTGTCTTCTCCAAAATTTGTGCAGCAGATGAGAGATCAAGTAGATCTGATTCGACAGCGTATGAAAGCTGCACAAGATCGCCAAGCGAGCTATGCGAATACAAGGCGTAGTTAGAATTTCAGGTTGGATATCTGGTTTTCCTGAAAGTTTCTCCTTTTCGAAGTGTTATGAGATTTGGTCTCAAGGGAAAGTTAGCTCCTCGTTATGTTGGACCTTATGAGATTGTTGAAAGGATTGGCCCTTTGGCTTATCGCTTGTTGCTGCCGCCAGATCTGTCCTCATTGCATGATGTGTTTCATGTGTCTATGTTGAGGAAGTATGAGCCAGATCCTTCTCATGTATTGCGGACTGACAAGGTGGAACTAGATCAAACTTTGAGCTATGTTGAGTATCCCTTGCAGATTTTGGACAGAAAAGAGAAACAGCTGAGGAACAAGACCATTCCCTTGGTGATGGTCCAGCGGAGCAAACATGGTAAAGAGAAAGCTACGTGGGAGTTAGAAGAGAAAATGCAACGTGAATGGCATCATCTGTTTGAGTAGCTTTTGCATTAAACTCCAGTAGCTAGTTGTTTGTTATTGTTCCAGTTATCTTGAACACTTTGGTTAGTAGCCTCTCGTTGCGTGTTAGATAGCTGCTGGTTGTTTTGTGCATAGCGTGGCTATCCAGTTTTGGGATGTTTTGTTGAATTTGTTTAGATCTGGAGTTGTTGTTTGATTTCGAGGACGAAATATGATTTTCAGTGAGGGAGAGATGTAAGACCCAAAATATTATTGAATTAATTGAGTTAATTAATCGGGTTTAGCATAGACCAGATTTGACGTGAACAGATCAGGGATGGATCAGCTTTGAGCTGATATGCTTGGTGAGCATATTGGGTTTCTATAATTTTGTGTTTAGAACAGATCTGGTCAGTTGTAGAGTTCTGCAGGGTAGTATTCAGATTCGGGGAATTGAGAAGTGCTGGTTGGTAGCTTCGGATTTGGTGTTGGTTGTTTGTAATCGAAGCTAGAGGTCAAATCTGCTTGTCGTGAAGTACTTTGAGTACGCTGGTTGTATATCCTGGGCAGGTAGCAAAACGCCGTCGTTTAGAGGAAATCAGATTTGAATTGCTTTAGTTGTTAGACTGAGTGAACCGGCTTGGTTCAAGGGTTTAGTGTAGACCAGTTTCGGGTTGGCTAGACCGAAAGGCAGTGCGATGTCGTTTTGGGTATCAGTGAGCGCTGGTCAGTGTTGGTATCAAATCTGGTCTTTCAGATATGGGTTGCGATGCGGCGATGTTTTGATGACGTCTTGGTGGACGCGATGCGATGTCGTTTAACGTTTCAGATGTGGTTAGCGGGATGACGTGTCCTAGTGAGCGAGCGATCTTTGGTGCGACGTCGTTTGAATAAGTTCCAAATCTGCTTAGCGTATGGTCCAGATCTGGAGTGTTACTCAGATCTGAGTTGGGAACAGCTTTTAGACAGATATGTCGGTGGTTACTGTTCATCAGATTTGGGGAACTTAAGTGGTATATATAGAAGACTTTGATCGTAGTCTTGCTATTGTTTCCCGACACTTAGAAATATTCTCGTAACCTTACCCTGTCGCGATACCCTAGCTACTGTTCACCGAAGCTTATTTCCTTCGATTGACGACGGTAGGTAGCTCTGACGGACACAATAGTGGTAGCATTGGACTCCTATTGCTAAGGCTCTTCGTTCTATACCTCTTTTGAAGACTTTGGGTTAGCTGGAAGAAGATCACGAAGGAAGCTTCCTTGTGTAGTCTGTTAGCATTTGAGCAGACTTGCTTCTGCCGTTCAGGTAGCTTGTTGGGCAAGTGTTAGTTCCTACCTTGCGATTCGTTTAGAGCTGTTTGTTGAGCTATAAGTGTAGGACAGAGTTGGTTGAGTTCGCAGCTCCCAGTTCGTAGCTCTGAGCTTTGCGTCCCTGAGTTAGCGTTGTTGTTTGACTTAGCAGGTTTCAGATCTGGTTGCTCGGGACCGCTTTTGTGGTAATTGTATCTCAGAACTAAGGTACGGATGTGAGCTTGTTTTACAGCGTTGGATTTGGCATGGATATTATGTGTGCTACTGTGTATGCTTCTGTGATATTATTACTTGCTTCTGTTGTGTTGATTATTGCAAGCTATTACATTGCATACACGCATTATTCATGTTGAGCTCAGATCTTGTTATTCGTGCCTTGTTGTATTGATCTGTGTGTACCAGGATGCCTGTTTTGGAGGCCGAGCGGGTAACTCCCATCACCCTCATCCCCCTGCTGGGATCTGTTAGCCACTATGAGCGGAGTGGGTAGCTCCCACATCTCATGAGTTGGGCAACAGCAGGTTGAGTGATGTGTTCTGCATCTGGTACCGTGTGTTGAGACGAGTGGGTAGCTCCCATATACTCACACACCCCGTGGCCACTATCTTCCAGTTGATTGGATATCAGTTGTTGAGCAGTTTCTTGAGATCCTTTGGCTCCCTGCCTTCGGTTGTAGCCTTGTTCTCATGCATAGCATCTGCATATTATCTATTGCTATTTAACTGTTGTTTTTCACTTTCTCTGCATACTGGGGTTTGACACTGATGTCCCTCTGGGCCTTGTTGTTTTGTTTGCCTATGTGTGTTTCAGGTTATCATGATTTCTCAACTGGTCGTGGAGTTGATCCAGCTGGTAATGCCCCGAGAGGTGGATAGAATGTCCCAGTTATATGTATTAGATACATGTTATAGTGTGTTGTATCTATGTTGAGCGAGAGACTCATCTGTTTGTATAACTGAGAGTCGCTCTATGCTTGTATGTTAGTTGTGTTGTATGCGTTGTAGTTGGTTTTCGAGTATTGTAAACCAATATTTTGAATTTCAGTGTATTTTAAATTATGTTTTCTAAGTCAGGCCAAAGCGAAAAATTTTAGCACTATTTTAATGCATCTGCTATCGTTTGTTATGTGGTTTTATCTCTGATTGAGCACGAGGCCTGACTGTACAAACATTTAAAACGTCGCAGGAAATTCAATTTGGAAGCATTCAACGTGTCTACTGGTAACATTTATTACCGTTGCATCCAAATAGTATATATAGAGGAGAAGAAAAGTTGTGAAGAAAAAGAGCATACAACGAAACGTTGAACATACGAGATAACCAGCTCTTCACAGAAGCAGAGTTCATCTTGAACCAGCTTACTTAAGTGACACACACACATATTGTTTTCTTTATTCTTCTGTGTCACAAACTCTTCTATTCACACACTCTGTAGTATTGAGCGATCATTGTAAAACATAAACAGAGAATGTCAAAGTGCTAGTGTAGCACAACCAGCTTAGAGCTGAGATTGTTGTATTACGAACCAGATCGCGGGTCTGTGTGTCGTTGGTGTTTGCTAGGAGTTCTCGTGGCTGCTGGTTGCGGGGGTGGGTTTGTACAAACGGTTGTATAAATCAAAGTCTTCTAGTGTAAACCTTCCCATCGTGGAATAAGGGGAGACGTAGGAGAATTTGCTCCGAACTTCCAGAAACAAATCTCTTATCTCTACATCTTTTACATTCACGCACTTGATTAAAATTTTCAGCTGTTTGAATCATGTTCTTTCTGCATAAAAATCATTTTATTACACGAGACAACAGTAGACACTGAGAACCTTCCTAGCTGGTAACTCGGCTGGAAGTTGGCTTCATAGCTAATCTTTCGAAACAATTTTAAAAAAAATTCAGCAAAGGAGTTCATTCACCCCTCCTCTGAACTCCCGAGCTTGCTTTTCGATCCTAACAAACAAATTAATATAATACCAATGACATTAAATAAAATCAAAGATCCAATAGACATTTGTTATTCATCTTGCTAATATTTGCGTCAATGTCATTAATGTTAATAACCAATGACAAATATTTAACTTCAAAAAATGTCTATACTCCAATTATGTTCCTAGAATATTCTATTTAAGAATTTGTAACAGTCTCATAATGCAAGATTGTTGTGGAGCATCTTCAACCATCATATCTTTAAAGAAAATACAATACTCTTTACATATGTGTAAATAAAATAAAAACAAACATATAAAATGATTAAAATATACTTCAAACCATTGAATCATACCAAATCAAAAACTTGCATTCTATCATTGCCCATATTCACATAATAGAACTCTTCCTTGTTAACTGTCGACTACAATAACAATTGACATTTGTTAAGAAGATAAATATATGAAATAAATAATAATAATAATTTCTTAAAAATCGATTATCAAACCAAATGAGAAAGCCATGCTATCATTGCTCCAAGCGCATCCACAATCTTTGTAAAAGATCATATGGTCTAATCAAACTCTCTTCCGGTTATACGAGAAATTTTTCCTATTAAGAATCGCGCCTTAGTATTATTTTCTCTTACTCTAATAGCTATATTGACTTCGCTCTTTGATTTCTACCATATTAATTATTTAAATTATTTTATGATGAATATCTTTTTAGAAATTTAGTACAAGTGTTACGAGGTCGGAATGGAGACGATGGGAACACATGATTTTTATAAAATATAATTTTTGAGGTCATTCCCTATGCTTTGGGAATTTTATAATAGGAAAATTTTAAAAGTTCATTTTTTTTACAAAGTTTTGACCTCATATTTTATCCAAAATTTTTGAAATTTAAACAATGGAAGGAGATAAAGATTTTCGAGTAGCAGCCTTATCTCTAGTTATTTAACAAATTAAAAACACCGATCTCTACCCTATTGAACTAAGAGTCACGGCTCATGTACACACACACACACACGCTTTTGTTTAAAACAAAGAAAGAAAGAAAGAGTAGAGAAACCCTAGCTTTCCTGTAACGTCGCTCCCCCTTCTTTTCGCCCCATTCAGCTTTCAGCTTAGATCTTTTCGGAGCAAAAATCAACGGCTTTCCCGCCGTTCTTCATCCTGTCCAGCCTCGTGACACACGTCTTTAAGTTCTCAAGATAAGGCAAGTACAAAATCTTCCTTTGAATGCACCTTTCATTCATATTACTGTGTGAATTTATTCTTTAAGTCTTCGATATTTGTTGATTTTGAGGCTACGAATTGAGGTTATGTGTCATATTTATTAAAAAACATGACGAGGCTGCCTGGAAATGTAATTGTGGGAAATTGTCGATGGTTTGAGAGAATCAGGGTTAAGCTGGGCGATATTTCGGTTTAGAGCAGGGACTAAGGGCTGTTGATGTCGAGGAAGGAGGGCCAGAGGTCGGACGTGGATGGGGCTTTGTCCCAGCCATGTTTTGATCCCTGCTGAGGTCGTGATCTGGGATTCGTAAACTGCTAAGTTGGAAGCAGTTTTCCCTTCTTCGAGTGCAAGCTGTTTTTCCTTCGTTGAGCGTAAGCTGTTTTTCCTTCCTTAAGCGTAAGCTGTTTTTCCTTTGTTCAGCGTAGCTGTTTTTCCTTCTTTGAGCGTAAGATGTTTTTGCCCTGTTAAGCCATAAGCTGTATTGACCGTCCTAAGCTGTGTTGATCGTCGTAAGCTAAGTTGACCGTCCTAAGCTGAGTTGACAGCTCTAAGCTGTGTTGACCGTCCTAAGCTAAGTTGATCGTCCTAAGCTGTGTTGACCGTCGTAAGCCGTGTTGACCGTCCTAAGCTGAGTTGACCATCCTAAGCTGTGTTGATCGTCCTAAGCTGAGTTGACCATCCTAAGCTAAGTTGATCCCCGAAAGCTGATTTGACCCCGTAAGCTATGTTGACCCCGTGAGCTGAGTTGACCCCACTAGCTGAGTTGACTGGCGTATGCTGAGTAGAGAACCCTAAGCTGTTCTTGGTTACGAGCTGATCTGTGTACACTAAACTAATCAAGTGCTCTGAGCTATTTTCAGTGCGCGGTCTGATCCGAAGCCTCGAGTTGATATTGGTGGACGAGCTGATCTGCGTACTCTAAACTGATTGGGTGTTCTGAGCTTGTTTCAGTGCATGATCTGGACCGAAGCCCTGAGCTGATCTTGGTAGATGTGCAGATCCAAGTAGTACGAATTGAGAGGGGAATGCGTGATCTGGAAGCCTAAGTTGAGCTGTTTAGGTGTGAGCTGAACCGGGTGATGCATTGTCCGAGTTACCATAAGCGGAACCCTGCAATCTGAGCTCATCAGCTCCAGCTGATCTGCACATTCAGATCGGGTTTTGAGTTCTAGGGGCACCCCACTTGTTAGAGTAGGTGTCCAACTATCCAACTTGTGGCGTGTGGGTTCTTGTTGAGTCTATGTAAAATGATATTTATTTATGAAATTCGCATTCTTTTATGGCATTCTTTATCTTCATTATTATGATTACAATTGTTGGATAAAGACCTTGAATGCACTATTGTGTATGTTAGATGTGATAGTTGATTTGATGGCTATCATGAAACACATCTAATAGTCACTGTGTATTCTAAACATGTTCCTAGTCAATTGGGCCGTCCAGAAGAGGATAAGGGCCGCCCGAGCTTGAGACTAGCATCTGCGATGCGAAGTACCACGTTTCATTGGTAGGGAACATGGTGATGTTCCGAGCATGCAGATGGGAAGTGATCTGGTGATCTATCGAACTACCCTCGTTCGGACTTTCCAAGTGGTTACCATTTGTCGAGTGGATTAGTCCGAGGTCTTGGTTGTATAGATTAGCCCTCATTACTCGAAACGTCATTGAGACTCTACATTATAGATGCCTCATTTTGACCCGTTTAACGACTCAGTTGGGGTCATCAGGTGGCGGGGTTGAGTGAGTCCCGATGCATGTAGGAGTCAATGCTTCGTTGTCGAGGATTCACCGCTCGCTCTTGTGCGTGGATATCCTATGCTATCTGAGGAGATAATAGTGTGATAAATATCTGGCTAAAGTACTAGATGTGTTTTGGGTAAATTGGTTTATCTAGTAACACATGGGATGTCACTATTTGATCTCCAAGATGTATGCATGGTTATTGGATCTCTAGCGACTCTCGATTTACCAATGATCGTTGATCTGATCGGGATATTTGAGTTAAAAGGACCGTATTGTACTCTAACCATGATCGACTGGTTCTTGTAGGCACTATCAGTGATACCTAGGGGATCATGGGACGATGTTGCTAGACGCTTTACCATGATCCGATGGGTAAGTTCGAAAATGTGTTTTCGGAGTCACAAAAGTTGTGAGCCCACAACCAGCTGTATCCCTAAACAATTGAGGGTCACACAAGTACTGGTTTCTCAATTCCCGTACGAAAATTAAGCTCAATTGTTTGAGTATAGTAGGAGGAAGGATGGAAGTGTGACTTCCTAAAATTAACTGGGGTGGAAATGAGATTTCCTAAATTAGCTTGGACTAGTATGACTATCCTTAAAGCAGATAGGGAACTGCTAAAAATTAAGCTCAATTGTTTGAGTATAGTAGGAGGAAGGATGGAAGTGTGACTTCCTAAAATTAACTGGGGTGGAAATGAGATTTCCTAAATTAGCTTGGACTAGTATGACTATCCTTAAAGCAGATAGGGAACTGCTATTTTGGATTAGGTGGTCTGAAAATTTGTTTTCACATCATAATGTTTGTAAACTGTGTAGATCGGTCCGATCTTATCGTCGATCGGGATTATGATGAAGCCACAACGATGGACTTGAAACCAATGTTCACAGGGCCTGACCCAAGCCCATTAATCTGGTTTAAGCCCATGGAAAATTTATAAATAGGGACACTGAGATATTCATTTTACTCGCACCAAAAGTTGGGAACAACTCTCCAAGTTGGATTGAGTGATCTCCCTTCAGTTATATTTTTCTATCCCCTCTCCTCCTCCCCTTCACCGCGCCGCCGCCGCCGTCGCCCGTCGTCGACGCAGCCTCCGCCCGCCACCGTCGTCGGAATTTTTTCCGATCATCTCGACGAGGAGATTCCGTCCGTGAAATTTTCGTCGATTTTTCTAGTGCAAACTGGCGAAGGAGTTGAGATTCTGGTCGTGGACCGGATTAGGCGTCGATCCAACCGGTCAATCGTTGAAGTGCCAATTCCCTCGTGGAACTGATCGGAGCCAAGCGCTTAGACGCCAGCAAGATAACCTTCTAAATATCCTATGAATGTTTAGATTATTGTTTAGGTGTATTGACCATTCCCGGGTTCAAATTTTAAATTCTTCCGCTGCGTCCCGGGAGCGGGATATGGATCCGCCGCTGCGCCAACACCACTGTCATAAAAAAATATAAAAAGATAATTTTAAGATATTTTATGAGGTTAGAGCAGCCTTGAGATTTTTATGCATTTTGCAGTTTTTACGTAACTTTGAGAAAAAGAAAAAAATCGTACTATTGAGGCATGAGGTATGAGAAAGTAATTGTTGAGACTAAATGTCGAGATGAAAAATGGTTTGAATGATGTGACTTGGATGTGGTGTTTCTAAATTTCATAGATATGGGGTCGGGAGATGTTCCTTTTGTCAATATCAACATGACAGATATGGGGCCGGGGCTGGGAGACATGCCCTTTGGCATATCAACTTGACACGTATTGGGCTTTAGATAAGTACTAGAGTGCATTTACGCTTGACAGGACTGGACTCCAGAAAGGTACTGGGATGCTTTTTCAACCTGGTACCATGATATTTATATAGGTTGATCAGGTGACTTGAGCTTGAGGGACCACAGTCGAGAAACGGAGTTCACTGGAAATCTCTTTGTTTACGAGTTTAATCGCTTATGCATGAATTTAAGAAAGATGTTGTGATGATGTTTTCCTATGCATTTAAAGTTCGAGAAAAATTATTTGAGTATAATTATTTTAATGCATGTACATGTATTATTTAGTACTTTCTACCCATTTTGTACTTGTTGAGTCCCTAGGCGCACTAAGTTTGATTGGTGCAGATGACATGGAGACTGAGGTCGAGGGACAGGACCTTTGAGTGGATGACAATTCAGTTGGTACATTCTCAATGACCTGCGTTTTCCGCTCATGATGTGAGAGAGAGATTGTTATTTTGGCTTAGGATTTAGTATGGTGTTTTGGTGAAAAATACATTTTTTAGTTGAGATTGTGTAATATGATTGAAATGATCTATTCGTTTCTATAACTTTGTTTTTCTTCCTATGTATTTTACATTATTGGAATTTATTGAAGCTTCCATTTACAAAAAAAAATTCCGCATTTATTACTAAAAAAAGAAAATAGAGTGTTCTAACAAGATTTGTATTTCACACTGATTTAGCCCCAATGTCTGTCTCCCTACTTCAGTATTTGAATACTTGCTACGAACCACTCCTTTTGTCACAATTTTCATCGGATCAAATAGACTTTTACCCAAAACTGAACATCAAATCTACATTAAAGTGTAAACGATAGGTTTTTATTGAAAGAATCATGTTAGTGTTAAGATAATAAGCTAGATGTAAAGAAGCATGATAGTAGATAAGTAAAATCCTTATAATATTTTCTTTACAAATGTCAATATTCAAAGTAAGCAACAAGAATTTACTTATCAAACTTAAAATCTTAGGAAAAATTTATCATGATACGTAAATTAATAAATGTCCAACACAATATAATTATACTCGCACAATATGTAGCTTACAAAAAAATAAACTTCAACTCACACATTATGTCGGTCAAACAATAAATGTCCACAATAACCAACAAAACATGATTACATATTTAACTTACTAATTGTTTATCAAAAATATATAATGTTAAATCAATAAACGAGTAACTCAATATACTTATAAGCATGCACGAACTGCAGTTCACAAGAAAGAAACCTTCACACTCTATGCCACATCAAACAATAAATAAAATAGGAATAATTACACAACAGAAAACCATTTATACATCTAAATTATATTCTCAATCAAAACATATCATGTTATCATTAAAGTACCAATGAGATATAATAATAAAAATAAAAACATTCTTTACCCTTAGATGTACTCGAGTTGGAACAAAGACTACAGGATTGTTAGATGATGACACATATGTTGTCCATTGTTGCAGTTTGAACCAAGGTTCTGGTTTGAATGATTGGAACTCTTCGCTTCAAACATTGCAATATGTCCTCCTTGCTTTTTAACTTGCTCAGACATTTGTTCTAACTTAGTCTTCTGTTCCATCACTATTTACGGCTTGGAACTTCTCCCCATAAATACTCGGCCTGGTCTATCGGGTCCAATGATTTGAGCAAATATGTCAGCATGACCAATTTATCATCCATATCTTCACGAAACTGATTTTCTAGCTCTTTATTTTGAAAAGGTTAGCCTGTTCGAGAACTAACTCCTGTATAGGTCAGATGTCTCTTGTCCCCATACTTTTCTGGCTCTTTATTGCATCCTTTACCAAAACACATCATAATTCATAAGTTGTTTAATACATAGTGATAAGGAAAGAAAATCTCTTCGAATTAATGTAACTAAAGTTTGTAATGCAGTTACCAATTTTTCAGCCACAATGCTGCTTGAAGGACTTCCATTAGCATGAGTGAAGCAGACATGAATTAAGTCAACTCGATGGAGGCCGTCCCTTTTCTTCTTTCTGAATTTATATTTGGTCACCAGTAGTACATTTGATGCATCCGATATCATAACATGAAAAAAGATATTACCAATTTTTGTTGCACTTGAATAAAAATTTTCGAAAATATCATTATTAAAATAAATTATATATCAACCTCAAATGTTATTAATACTTAATGTACTAAAAAACTAAAATATTTTTCAAGGATTAGATAATGTCGACGTCAGTAAAAATGTATAAAAAAATTGATACTTAAGATGGTATATAAATATTTGAGATAAATAAAAGAAGGAAATATGACCTATAGGATTAACATAGAGGGAGCAATTATTTTTTTGACTCACAGGCATTGCAAAAAGAGCTCGGTATGCACATAGCCACTTTCTTGGCATACAAGATGGATCATGCAAAAGTTTAAAAATATTAAAGCCAAATAGCCCAGGCTATCGTAGCAAATAATTCAAGTCCTCTTTCTCCACTATCAAAGACCAACTAAGACCACACTCAACAAGGAAGACTCTAAACTGATACAAAAAACTCCAACACAGAATTTTTCCCAAATTGCCAAACATTAATGTAATTCATAATATTGTAAACTGGCTATTTACACAGTAAATAACCATGCATGTTTTCATCCTTCATCAAACGCAGCCTTTCAAAGAAAGAACTAAAATCCTAGACTGTTGCTGCAACGTGTCATTGCAAATATCGTGTTACCGGATGATATTTTTACATGAAATTCAAATCTCTGAATTCAAATTATGTTTCCTACAATTCTCAACTCATCTTCAAAATCTATTACAAGATTTTTTATACTAACTTTGATTGTTCAACCTTGGTTTCGGACCAAGGAAATTGAAATCCCTTGCGCATAACCTATTTTTTCTTTGTATTCGTTCTATAAATCGTGTTATTAGTTATTACTATATTGTGTGTGATGGGTATGAGCTGAGCCATTGAACTCCTAGGCCAAAGCCCAGTCCCAGTCCACAAAAAATGAAGGGGGCCCAATGGCCTGATAACAAATTGACCGTCGAGTCACAAAGAAATGGGCCGCTCAGACAAGACCCATAAATCATTCGACACTCTCTATAAATAGACAGCGCCACCTCATTTTTAAGGTACGTTCTCCATAAGCAGCAATTTTGGTTCTTGAATTGTTATAGCTTTCGAGCAACCGCTGACTTGAGCATCGGAGTGCCTTCGTCGGGATACCTCCCGGCGCCTCTGACTTTGCTTTGTGACGCAGGTAACATCCCACTCAAATCATCCATTGGAGCTCTCGCAGGATCCCAACTTATTCGTTGAGTCGTCAAATCGGTCCATCCGATTTTAGGCAACATCAGCTTGGCGCCGTCTGTGGGAAAGTTACTTCGTCATTCGAGAATGCATACACCACCATTAGCCTCTCGTGACGCGGATCAGAATGGTTGTTCGGATCCCAAGGCTTCAGCGCGACCCGAGTTGCGACTCACTCATGAGTCCTTGGAAACACTAATTGAGGAGACCGCCACTCGGGCGGCGACTGCAGCGGTAAACTATTTCGTGGCTTCTCGTCAATACAGAACTACATCAAGTAGCGACTCATTCACCCGAGATACGGGTAGAGAGAAAAAGCGCAGGATAAATGATACAAGTAACTCGAACCGCGACATTCCAAAGAAGAATACTCCGCATAACGAAGATGAGGGCGATAGTAGCCCACATTTCACCTCCCCTGGAAAGGCAATATCCAAGAGTCGCATTCTCGATAATGGTTCTCAAACAGTCAACGAGACTAGGAGCTCATTCGGAGCTTTGCCTGCTCACCAAAAGTCCCCTCACAAATGACATCTTGTCCGAAACATTACCAAAGGGAGTGAATCTGACTAATTTACCGGATTTCGATGGTACCAGTGACCCGCAAGAGCATATTGATAAATTTTACGTAAAAGCAGATCTGTACAGCATGAGCGATGCGGCCTACTGCAAGATCTTCCGTACCACTTTGTCGGGGCGTGCATTAACCTGGTTCAACAAGTTACCATCAGGAACCATTGCTAGCCTAGAACAACTCACTCAGCGTTTCCTCCAACAATTCTCGATCAATAAGAAATATCCTAAAACGGCTTACTTATTCAACATTGTTCAGAAGGAGGGAGAGAGTCTGCGAGAATAACCATGGCTTACTGGCAGGGATAATTAAACAAAACCTCCGCCACAGAAAATTCAAGGAATCTATCGCGGAAAAACCACCTACAGATTTTCTAAGCTAGGGACAAGCAACGCCCAGTTAACACAGGTGAATACGCCACTGGTCGGTTTCTCAGGTGCAGTAGTGGAAGCCTTAGGGGAGATCGTTCTTCCTATCTCTCTGGGCTCACATCCCCAAAGGTCCACTAGGATGATCAAATTCTTGGTTGTACTCTCATCAGCGTATAATGTAATACTGGGAAGACCAAGTCTCAATGCATTTCAAGCAATAGCATCAACTTACCACAAGAAATTAGAGTTCCCGACCCCAAGTGGAGCAGGGGAAGCCATCGGTGATAGCCGTCTTGCGAGAGAATGTCATGCAATTACCTTGCGAAGGTCGGCCGAGAGCAAAATAAGACTGAGCCCAAGTGAGACTTCATTAGTACACATGAACAACAAAAGGGGTAAAAACCCACCCGACGAAGACGTTCACATGGGAGAAGAAGAAGACGTGGATAAAGAATGAATAATAGCTGATGAAACCCTAGAACACATCACACCTTCGGGAGATCCATCGAAGACCAACTCGAAGAATTTTCATGTATAGAGCGCCAATGAAAGTACAATAGCAATTCAATTTTTCTTCTCGTCTTTTTCATACGTTTTATTGTTATATTATCAAGTTTCGTCAATAAGATTCGCAGGTTTTTCCTTAGAGATTTCTTTTTCTGCATATGTGTATAATGCACCATCGCCAACGAAACTCTCCACATTTAAACGTCAACGACCCAAGCTGTCGCGAAAGGCAACCCAAATGTAAGAGGCCTGGCCAGCTCTATCGGAACAAAATAGCCAGCGACTCTGTAAGAGGTCAGAACGAAAAATAATATAAATCCCGGGATAATCCATCACATATAATGTGAGTTTAGGATTCCCCATTCGACAAAATCTTGGGAGTCTGATCCGCTCCCAAGTAACCTATTGGGAGCATCATGTTATCGCCGACAAGAGAATCGCCACTTATTTCGATAGACAACAATAACAAACATCGAATGAGAGAAAAAATATTATTTATTCATTGAATAAATAAACGAATGTCACCACTAAAAAGAACAATGAATCCAAGAAAAAACAACCCTATGCACCTACGCCTCAAACTATAATAGAAAAAACAAGCAAAATCTCTGATTGCTGGAAGACTTTCGAGGACCCGTCAAATGGGATTTTGGCGAAGAGCCTCTATCATCTCGTCTTCATCAATATCACCCAATATTTCACCAAGGGTACCGAGAAGCTCTTCATTATTTTCGTCTCCAGGCTTCGGGACACTAGGCTCTATCATTCTCACTATATCCTCAGACACTAGCTTCGTCTCTCGCAGTTGACGCCGACAGTCAATCACTACCTGATCGTGAATGGTCAAAGCCTGCTGAAGTACTTCATCTCTGAAAAGCCGACGAGGCTCGATACCCTTTGATCGTTTTCTCCCCAGTGCTCGTCAATAGAGTCTTCCCCATAGCTGAATTGAGAAAGTGCTCACCTGCCGTTAGCTCCAAAGAATTTTTTTTTTCTCAAGTTGCTGCAACTCCTGTCACAGTACATCGTAACCTTTCGACTTCTCCTCGCAAAGCATGGCGATTTACTCATGGAGTTTACGTTCGCTAGTTTGGGACCTCTCATCCCGGAATTGAAAAACACTGGCCAATGAGAGGACCTACAAACATGTCACGATCAATACACGTCTCATTTAAAGCGAAACAATCGAGATTAGGTCGTAACACGGCAACGACATAATAACATACCTGGCAAGAATTCCAGACAAGAGCATGAGTCAGTGACTCAGTTGGTTGTGGTAAGAGATGAAGTACGTCGTGATTTCCAATAAGAGTTTTTCCCGTATTCCAACCCACATCCGGATCGCTCAGATCCCAAAACGAGCCTGCCCTATTCCGACGATTGACCCCTTCTACGAAAAGATGGCCGCCTCCCGAGACATTATGTTGCACCTCGGTCTCCACCTCCCGACCTCTCTTCAAGTTTTTCTGAGCGCCATCGTCACCCGACTGCAGGGGAACGTCGCCAGATTTTGGGTCCCAATCCATAACGTGGTGTTGCCGCAGCTGAGGAGAGCTATGTATGGCAGTTGACCGAGATGATCCCATCCTTCGGGGAGCATCACGCGAATCGGGCCCCACAAGTTTCCTCGGTGGCCTGACCCAAGGAGCCTTCACCGGACGACGATCTGCTCCATTCTGAAGAGCTCGAACTTCATCCAGATCTATTTTCTTTCCTGGATTATGAGATAATAGTCAGATACCAGTCCAAAACAACAAGTACGACGGAGCATATAAAGAAATAAGTAAATAGGACAATATGGAATATCTGCAAACAACATAGACATTGGAAAGAAGGAAAAATATCTGGGCAAACGGCAATTCTTAGCATGGAAACTACCAGGAGGAAGTAGAAGCCTAGGATCAATTGTCTCGTCAAAAAACCCTAGCGACCGGCATTCAAGTTGCAACGCGTAGTGCGTTCTCCCAATTTTGATTTTACTGAGCCCGGAGCTCCACATGGTGGGCACCCCCCACCATGATTTCGGACATACAAAAAGTTTGACTTCTAGCTGCCTCTAGGAGAACGGATGCGGGACAAGAACTTACAGTCTAATCTAGGTTGAAAATAAATATATGAACCTGGACCCGTACAGCGCGCTGAGAAAAGAGCGTGGAATAGATCTAAAGTCACGCGAATTCTCGTTTGATTCACCCTACGATGAAAGCACGTAAAGGCGATTATAGCATTTGGTGTTAACTGACTAAAACTTACACCGAGGCTACGAACAATCTCAATCAACATAGCGTTGGGAGGCAAGGAAAATCCATTACTAAAGTAATCCAAGTACGTTGTAAAGTCCTGAAGGTGGCTCGTGACACATATCTCCTTTTTTGGGAACTATAAGGTCAGACCTGGTACATAACCCTAGCCTTCGAAGAACCTCATGTGAATTTTCCGACTCAAGGCGTTTATTGTGAATATGGCTTGTGGGTGTGTCTAAACTATTTGGGCCGGATAGCCGTATCTCCGATCCCCCTCCATCACTAAAATTCTCCGGGGAGATTCGATTACTATCCCGACTAGCCATCAATACAGAAAGATCTTTATCCCGTGGAACCCGTCCTGCACAAATTTTCGTCACATATGTATATGCATATTTACAAAAGAAATTAACCAAAAAATAACAATAAAAATAAAAAATTAAAAAAAAAAAGAAAGAATTGAAGAACACAGAAAGAAGTCTGCCATATCCATGAAACACAGAAACTTCACAACATACTCTCCCCTCCCCATATACACCTCTTCCACCATGGCTCACCAACAGCCACCATCGGCCCTCCACCAGTGCACCTCTCCGACCACGGGCACGGCCACCAACGCCGACCAATTTTCCCCAAATCACAGCCCTCCAACCACGGCCACCAACACCGTCCAATTTTCCCCAAATCACAGCCCTCCACCGGTGCGGCCATCCAACCACGGCCTCCAACGCCGACAAGTTTTCCCCCCATCACCGATTCTCTTCGCCACATCCTGCAGCCATCGAAGTACGAAAGTTGTCGCCTCACCCGACCCTCTGCTTCATAGACCCCCAATTTCCCGTCAAGCCTTGCCACCGTCGCCACTTCGTCGCCTACCGCGACCGATATCCACACATTCATCACATACCCCCCACGACTCCACCGTGCGGCACACGGGAAACCACCGTGATTTCAAGCCAAGCATGGCACGGAAGAGACACAGAAGACAAGTATATTATCAAGGGGGATTATGCTTAACAGAAGGGTTTATGGAGAATGATTACTCAATTAAGAATAAAAAAAACAAAACAAAAACGAAGTTAACAGAGTGATGGGATGTGGATAAGAGTACCAGCCATGGTTCTCGGAGTAAATCTACCTTGCATACGTAGTATCAACCCTCAGGGAGAACATAATTTTAGTTTGTAAGTCGAACAGATGTTTGCAAGTCAGAATTGATTTTTGGGGGTTGAATTGATTTTATAGAGTAGAGTTTCAATCCTAATGCAACTCTAATACGGAGTTTCATCCTAATGAAACTCTAATACGGAGTTTCATTATAATAAAACTTTAATATGGAGTTCACGTAATGCAAACTCTTTTTGTCCATTATCTACAAACAAAAAAATTAATAAAAAAAATAAGAAAATATAAAAATCCCAAACTCATATAAAAAATAATAAAATTACAATTTCCTTTATAATAACAGGGATAATACAACAAACAAATATTAAACTACTCTCGACCGCACCAAGGAATAAACCAACAAAACCTTGTCCCGGTTGTCCCAACAGACTTGCTGCGCCCGAGAGTGAGGGGCCTATGATGGGTATGGGCTGAGCCATTGAACTCCTAGGCCCAAGCCCAGGCCCAGCCCACAAAAGATGAAGGGGGTCCAATTGCCTGATAACAAATTGACCGTGGAGTCACAAAAATGAGCCGCTCAGACAAGACCCATAAATCATTCAACGCTCTCTATAAATAGACAGCTCCACCTCATTTTTAAGGTACGTTCTCAATAAGCAGCAATTGGTTCTTGAATTGTTATAGCTTTCGAGCAACCGCTGACTTGAGCGTCAGAGTGCCTTCGCCGGGATACCTCCCGACGCCTCTTTGTTTTGTGACGCAGGTAACATCCCACTCAAATCATCCATCGGAGCTCTCGCAGGATCCCAACTTATTCGCTGAGTCGTCAAATCGATCCATCCGATTTTAGGCAACATCAGTGTGTTTCTAGAATTTAGAAAAACTATACATGGACGCGTTTAGGAGATCCCAAGGTCAGTGATGACCTGAAAGTACTGTTCGAGGTGTATTGCGGGTGCCCATGGAGCGCCTATTAGGCGTGTGTTGGCTGAGAAATGCTTGGAATTTTATCCCCACGTGACATGCTTGCTCGATGGAACGTTCCCCAGGACCGAGGTGATCGAGTGGTGCAAAGATGAAAGGTTACCAGTGACGTTTTAAGAGGGGCTTTGTCCTCGGGTCCCGATGTGAAAATTATTAGCAGTATCATATCTGTCTAGGAGATCCTGTAAGCTAAGATTCTGTTGAAAATATGCAAAGGTTAGCATGTGAAAAGAATTTTCAAAATGTATCCTGCAGTACACTTCTATGTCGAACTCGAACATCATTCCCAGGATCTATTTCTGAGAATGACCATTATTTGTTGCACCATTAACAATTGAAATTTCTAAGAACTAAAGCAATTACTTTTAAATGTGCCTGTAACGGCTGAAAGTGAATCTACTGACGATACCAGTAGATGTCAACCACTTGCTCAAGCTCTATCATCTTCAACAAACAGCAATATTGAAAGTATCCCATCAACTCCTAGGAATGCTATAAAAAACTAGCTCTTACAGTTGTATATCCCTTTACAAAACTTAAGTTCTAATCTCAATTCCATATTTCTCCAAAGCTTCCCTAATCTGTAAGGAGAATATTTTGTTGCAAATCTATCCAAGTTTTCCTCTGTTCTCGCTTCATCAAAAATCCCAGCTCCCAAACAACCCACTTTTTAAAATTTCATTTTATTATCCTCTAGAAACTTTGAGGGGTATGGAAGAGTGAGAAACATGAGGTGTGTGGAGAGGAAAAGATGATATATGTCACGGTGTATTTATTAATTGGACTGAATTAGATTAGTGGAAAATAATCTAGTGGAGAAATTAATTGGGAGGGAAAAATAATTGACTTCCCCTCTAATAAATAAGATGACATTTATTAAAAGTATCAATATGAGTAATGTAACATACATTTTTATTTTTATATTGACAGTTTTATAAAAATAAAAATCCTTCAACAACATCCTTACTCGTTTGTAACCACCAAAATTGCACCTAATTTCAATTTGTTTAAAGCCTTGTGACAACTATAATTTCGATATACATGCAACCCTTCAACAACTATATTTTCAAATTATGAGCTCATCATATCCTAAAAATTCTACCCATAGATTTAAAATTTAAGTGAGTTTTGAAACTATCAATTTTGATCCATATTATGTGTTAGGCAACTGAGAGGTAATAACATACACAATTCAGAATGACAAGAAATAATCGGGTTGAAAAACGGTGTCAGGAACAGAATGTAAATCGAGGCATGTGTTCTAACATTATTCTCTTAAAACATATTCACCTCGCCCGAGTGCTTCCAAGGACCAAGCTGAGCGTGCTCTCTGTTTCCCAGGGTACAACGACGGAACCGAGCAGGTAACCGAAAGCACGAGGCTACGCTACACCGGCGAACTGAACCGCACCTTCACTGTATCAGTGTGGAGATGTGTAGAGAATGGAGAAGTGTTGTGTTTTGGAATGGAGAATGTTGGTGGTATATATAGGGAAACGTGGGACTCTTCAGCTGCCTAGGGCATACCAGAGGTCATGTAGTGGTAGTCCTTTGGGATGCCTGTATTGAATATACACACAATTTGTGTCTCTTCGTGCATGTGAAGAGTCACAGACTGAAAAGGAAAAATTTTAGCAAAAGCGGGGTTATACTATGCGATCGTTTTTTGGTCCTGACCGATCCGACATTCGACGCACCCAGGTCGCGAATGCACACGATTCAAGCCTTTCCAGTGCAAATCGGGTCCCTTAATTTTCACCTCCCTGCTCAGGCACGCGCGAGAGAGAGCCTTTCCACTAGTTAAGCTTACAACTCATCAGAACAAAACTTTATATAAACTAAACCCAATAGTATAGTTAAATCAATGTGGGACACAACCACATTGTTTTTCCTTTCTAGTTTAGCCCGAAATAAGCCCACATTTCATTCAATTCCAACAATCCCCGACATGAATGAAAATGATAAGGATAGAAATCTTGTGATACAGTTTTATGGTTGAATCCTGCATAGGAGAGGTAATTTCTACCCTTTGAACCTTCCCTCATAAAGCGATCCATTTACTGGTGAACAGTTGATACTTTGTCTTTGAACTGTTCTATCATTTGTGTAAGTCAAAATGTACTTCACACAAGATTCTTCCTGATACAATTCATCTCATGATTGTGTTCGTTTTGGCCATGAACACCTGCCTGGTTCTGCAAAAACTTGTAGAATTGTGATTCTGAGAGTATCACTCATTTTCTGATAATCCAGAATCATTAAAAGCCATATGCTTATTCTACACTCTCACTGTTTCATCATAGGAATGGATGAGGGTAACCCTCCCAGTGATCCATCAAGTCAGTGCAATTAGATTGTTCCATTGAACCTAGATCTTGGGATCTCCAATCAGCATAGGTTGGGTTTTTATTTGCACCAACTTATGCTATAGGCTTAAGTCCAATTTCACTCGATGAATTTGCGACTAACTCTCTATTTAACCCTTTGGTTAATGGATCTTCAATATTATCCTTTGACTTTATATAGTCAATTGAGATAATTCCAATCGAGAGTAGTTGCTGTATGGTATTGTATCGACGACGTATGTGTCTAGACTTACCATTATACATACTGCTATGAGCTCTACCGATGGCAGACTGGCTATCACAGTGAATACAAATAGCTGGCGCAGGCTTAATCCATCTCGGAATATCTTCCACAAATAGCCGCATCCATTCATCTTCTTCACCACATTTGTCGAGGGCCATAAATTCATATACCATGGTGAATCTGGCTATTACAGTCTGCTTTGAGGATTTCCACGTAATTGTTGCACCACCTAAAATGAAAACGAATCAACTAGTAGACTTCGAGTCTTTCATCTCAGATCCAATTGGCATCACTGTAACCTTCAATAACCTCAGGATATCGATTATAGTGCAATAGTCATGAGTATATATTAAATATATTACCAATCATACAATTGTTTTCCAGTGTTTAGCTCCTAGGTGGTTACTCGTGAATTGACTTAATTTGCTTACTTCAAACGCAATATATGGCCTTGTGCAACTCATTAAGTACATTAAACTTCCAATAAATCGTGAGTATTCTAGTTGAGAAACACACTCACCTCTATTTTTTGATAGATGCTGAATCTTCTTTGTTGAATTTTTCAAGAATTTTGTCAACATAGTGTGACTCACTAAGTACAAGTCCTTCTGATGTGCGATGAATTTTGATCCCAAGAATCACATCAGGTGGTCCCATGTCTTTCATGTCAAATTTTGAACTCAACATTTTTGTAGTGGATTTAATCATCTTATCATTACTCTCATTGATAAGCATGTCATCAACATAAATACACAAAATGACATATCCATCTTCAGAGTCTTTGATGTACACACATTTATCACATTCATTGACTTAAATCCACTTTCAATCATTGCTTTATAAAATTTTTCATGCCACTTCTTTGGTGCTTTTTTTAACCCGTATAAAGATTTCACCAATTTACAGACCTTATTTTCCTGTACAGGAGCAGAAAAAACCTCAGGTTGTTCCATGTAAATCTCTTCTTCCAAATATCCATTAGAAAAGCATTTTTACCTCAATTTTATGTATAGAATGATTCCACAATGCAGCAATGGCGAGTATCACTTTGATAGAGGTTATTCTTGTCACAGGAGAATAAGTATCAAAGTAATCAATTCCTTCTCGATGACGGTAACCTTTGATTACCAACCTGGCTTTGTATTTATCAATGGTTTAATCTGATTTCATCTTCCTTTTGAATATCCATTTACAACCCAAAGCTTTGTTTTTAGGAGGAAGATCGACCAATTCCCACGTGTGATTTTTCCGAATCGATTCGATCTCTGAATTAATCGCCTCTTTCCAAAGAGTACCTTCAAAAGAATTTATGGCATCTTCAAATCTTTGAGGTTCATTTTCCATCAGGAAAGTACAGAAATATGGATCAAAATATTTCTCTATCCTAGCTCTCTTGCTTCGTATGGGTCTTACCTCATCGTCAAACTCTTGGTCTTGTGTCACTTAGCCATGTGATCTTTTTGAAGAACTAGGTTCTTCCTGAGACTTGTATGGAACTCGTGTTCATAGAATGAGGCATTTCTTGATTCCATTATTGTATTCTTGTGAATATCAGAGCACTCAGACTTATACACAAAAAATCTGTAAGCACTACTATTTTGAGCATATCCTATGAAAATGCAGTCAACAATCGGCACTACCACTTTGGTAAGACACACCCACAGTCGCAAGTATTTATAGAAAGGTGATCTTCCTTTCCATAACTCATATGGACTTTAATTTTGTTTATTTTGGGGTACCTTATTTAGAAGGTATTTGGTTGTCAGAACAGCTTGCCCCCACATGTTGTGTGGTAAACCGGAACTTAGAAGCAGTGTTCATTCATTATTCTTTCAAAGTGCGGGTTTCCTTTCGGCAATGCCATTTTTTTGTGGAGAATAAGGTGCAGTTGTCTAATGTCTTATTCTATGTCAGCACATAGCTCGACAAATGGAGATTCATGTTCTCCTCCATGATCACTTCGTAGCGCTTTAATCTTCTTGTTAAGTTGATTTTCAACTTCGTTTTTATAAATTATGAATTTGTCTATTGCTTCATCTTTGCTTTTAAGAAGAGGAACGTTACAATACTTGGTGCTATCGTCAATGATGTAATAAAATACTTGTTTCCTCCACGAGTTTGCACTCCTTTCAAATCAAATCACACACATCCATGTGAATTAAATCAAGGGGTTCAGTATTTCTGTTAGGATAAGATTTATTAAGTTTTGGTGATAACAAAATAATATAAGTACTGAAGTTAAGCTAGATCTGGACAGACAGACGATGATATATACTACGTATTTGGTACATAGCATTTTCAGTCGACATGTTGAAATTCAGCTGATGGTTGTTAAGTGGAAGTATTCAGATGTTGCGTTGAGACTTTCAGATGATAGTTATCAGATATTTATATTTGGAATTATTTCAGAGGTTGAATTATTACAGGTTATCAGCTTCTGGTACTGGATCAGTCGTTGGATATCTATGTTAGATTTTGGTACTCATTCAGCCGTTGGGTATATGATTCAGAAGTAAGTTCAATCAGCCGTTGGGATAAATTCAGCGTTGGTTGGTAATCAGCAGATGTGTTAATTTCAGACGCAAGTAATTGAGTGTTAGCGTGTTTTGTTTTAGTATTGCAAAACGACAGCGTTTGGATAAGTAAAAATGACAGCGTTTGGATAAGTCAAAACGACAGCGTTTGGATAAGTTGAAACGACAGCGTATTGAATTAACGCTAGGATTCAGCCGATGGGTTTTGCATATAATCATCTACTGGTATATCAGCCGTTGGTATTTCAGCTGTTGGACAAATCAGGTGATGAAGTGTTCAGGCGTTGTAACCAGCCGTCACGTCATATTCACCAATATACATAAAGGGAGATATTTCAAGCAATCAGCTGGTGTATATTTTCAAGAGTTGAAGCTATCAGCTGTTGCGCAAACAATGAATCGATTCAAACGTTCATATCAGAGGAAATCAAAGGTGAAGATGGAATCGTACATATGCCTGGAGTTAAGGAGACAACGACGGTACTATTTTGGATAAATAGTACATATTTACAGAGGTTGTTACTTGGTTCTTGCACAAATATGGAAGGCGACAATTTTGTTCTGACGTTGCTCTTTTTACTTGTAGTGGAGCAGGATATATGGTTATACAAATCAACAGATTTCAAAATGGGATTTTATTTCCTTTACAGAGTTAATCGACCGTTGTGAACGAAGACTATAAATAGGAGGAGTTTGAATTGAAGAAGGACTTTTGCTCTCAACCTCTTGCCGTCACTCTGCCAATTTTCTGAGCGCATTGTAATTTGAAGTTATTCTCAAAAAGCTCACAACTCGAAGAACTTTAAAACAAGCCTTCACAGATTTACCTTCGAGTTTATTCTCTGGTTCAATCTTTTGAATCGAATTTCGTTGTTTAGAAACCAGAGAATTTACAGTCTCAAAATATTGTATTTCACTGTCATACTCTATTGAGTCTGTAACGAATTGGCTCTGTGAAGCAGTTCGAAAAATATATCATTCATTACTTGTATTCAGCAGCTGTGTCTGCACTTTGTATTTGGTGTTGCTAGGAGTTCACCTGGAGCGAGGCTCGGTGATCGGGTGTTTGTAGAAGGCCTGCACGCATCAAATCTTTTAGTGGAACCTTCCTGAAAAGGAAGAAGGGGAGACGTAGGATATTTATATCCGAATTTCCACAAACAAACTCTGTCCCTTAACTCTTACATTACACACTTACTTACCTGTTACACTGTTCACTGATCAATTGGCTTTATTCCGCACAATATTTGTTTGATGGTCCGAAAATAGGATCAAAAGATCAGCAGCCGTGCATTTAAAACGAGTTAAAAGATTTTGCGCGCTGCTAATACACTGGAGCTGCAATAGCTCTATGTTCTTGAACGTCTAATAAAAATATCACCAGAAGAGCACCGGAGACAGATCTGGTATGATTTAAAAATCATGCGAAAAATACCAGAACTGAATCCTATATTGTAAAACAACTCAAACAGATTTATGTACAACATAAATCCGTTCGAGACTTACTGTTGCTTGTGTGCTAATTGTAAACGATGCTAAGTAAGAGCAAGTGCTGAACTATTATGCGTGTATGCGTGCTAAAGTAAATCGAATGCTGAATGAATAAAGAACACGTTACACAATATTTGTTTCTGGAAGTTCGGACCTCAATGTCCTACATCTCCCCTTCTTCCACCTCGGAAGGCTCCACTAGAAGATTGATCTTACAACTTCGTGTACAGACCCAATCCCACAACCAGCAGCTGTGAGAACTCCTAGACTCCACAAATGCACACCAGCCTCAACTGTGTGACTAACTACATACACATGAGTTTTACGTCATCGTGCTTGGACGGGACTGTGTGAAACGTTTTGAGATTCATTCACCAATAAAGTGTGAATGAATCTCTGTGTGTGAGATTTGATACAATGAAGCTCTCAACTCTCTGTTTTTCTCACACACTAGGGAAATGCTCTAACAAGCTAATCTAGACTCAGCAATCGACTCTCGTGAAAGCTCCTCTCTAATGGCGGTCGATTGCTTCGTCTTTCTTTTCATTTTCCCTCTGTTGGTGCACTGTGTAATCAATGTATATCTGCAACAGCGCTGTAGTCGCACCAACATCGTCTCGCTCACTCGTCAACCTTCTTCAATGGCGCTTCTCGCATATATAGCCTCTATTCAAATTAATCCCGTTGGACACAACATTCTTCCCGTTCAAATGTGTCTTGTAAAGTACCGACATGGAATAGTACTTGTGTCCTTTTCTTTCGCAGGCTTCTTGTCGTTTTCGCCATTTAAATTGAGCTCAGCAGTGGACATCCAACTCTTGTAAATCGTCAACTGCTTCGCTGCTGATTTATCACTACGACTGAATTCATCTTCTGCTGATATCTTTGTCGACTGGATACTGTAGCTCGTGACTGGTTGAGTCTCTACACTTCGCCTGCTTCTTCTTTTCTTGCTTCTGGGAATCCAAGTCAATTGGATATACAATAACACTGAAGCTCGCGACTGGATGCTGCTGTTGCTTGCGTCTGGTTGTCCAGCTGGTATTAAACATATGCTTCCAGCTGGTATCTTGCGACTGCTGAATCTCAACGCAAAGAGCATCTGCTGAATCTTTAGCGCAAGAGCAAAACGCTGTCGTATCAACTTATGTAAACGACATCGTTTTGCTATCGCTATCTCCAAATAGCATCTGCTGGTGAACAGTAGCTTGCGACTGGATTGCTTCCTCTACGACGTCGCTTCTCTCTTGCGTCTGGATGTACAAGCTACCTGCTGATTCTTGCGACTGCTCTCTCAAACCATCTGCTGAATATGATGACGTCACCGATGACGTCATCAACGCTAAATCCTCTGCTGATTCTCCAGCACGACGTCGCTTCATCTCTTTCACTTCTCTTCATCTGCTGATCGCTTCCTGCTGATCTTTCTCGTTCCAGCTCCATCTTGCGACTCTTCTTAGCTTCTTGAATAGCGACTGTCAATAGATTCATCAACAGTACTTATAATTGGAATCTTATTCTTCGATTGATTTCTCCAGCAGACTTCTCAACTCATGTTCCAGCTGGTTCACTTCGCTCTTTAGCGCTTGCAGCTGGTTGTCATCGTTCCAGCTGGTTTACTATGCTCCAGCTGGTTCAACTTGGCCTCCGCCTGATTACGAACAGCTGATTCAACTTTGGACGTCTCCATTGCTAATCCAGCTGCCGATTCCATGAACACCAAACCAACTGCTGAAACTTTATATTGTGAACCATCGGCTGGACAGATTCTTTGACTGTTCATCATCTTCTTCGATAGCTAGAATCTGTACACTCAAGTAGAATTGTTAGAAACACAATAACAAGTTTTGTGTAATTCAAAACTTAATCAGGATCTGTCAAAACAGATCCATCATTGTTAGTCAAGGGATCAGCCTTTAAATTGAGATATCTTAAGTCTGGTAACTCGGACTTAAGTTAAGCGATCTTGTAAAAATAGTTTAAACGGTTTCGAAAATTTAAAATACCGAGGAGTTCATTCAACCCCCCCTTCTGAACTCCTAGGCCTGTTTTCGTGCCATATTGATCCTATCAATTTCTTTCAATTGTTTTGAAAGACGATCTTGTTTGTTTTGCTTCAATGCAGATTACACATTTGTGGATCTTGTCTATTTGGAATGTATGTATGTTTTTTAAATTACTCAATTTACGAATTGTATCGTAGTTTACATGACCTAGTCTATCATGTCACAAGTAAGGAGACCCAAGCAAATAAGCAGAAAGATTAACTTTATTCACTTTGGGCTTAATAGTCATTACATTTAGCTTAAAGAAACCATCACTCACATATCCCCTACCAACATACATTCCATTTTTAGACACAACGACCTTTTCAGACTCAAAAACAATACGAAAACCATGCTTATTCAGGAACAGGATACAAAATTCTTTTTAATATCCAGGACATAAAGTACATTGTTCAGAGTCAGTTCCTTTCCAGAAATCATCTTTAAGACCACCTTTCTTTCAGAAGTTGCTGAATTTCCCACGTACAACTTATCGCCACTTTCGGATTCTTGTAGAGTAGCAAACATCTCATTATCGGAGCAAACATGTCGAGTGGCACAAGTATCAATCCACCACTCTCTTGGATTTGAACCAATCAGATTGACTTCAGAAAAAACTGCACAGAGACTTTTTTTTGATACATCATGAGAAATGTCATCCACGATGTTACTCGGGCTCTTTTTGGTTTCTTACAGTCCGAAGCCTTGTGACCCATCCCATCACAATTGTAGCACTTCCCCATGAATTTCTTCTTGAATGTGCCTTTCCTTGCTCCTAATTTAGAGTCTTTCCCTGATGACCCTAGATTATTTTTGACATTATATTTTTGGCCATGTTCAACAACATTTGCTTTGTCAACATTAGGAGTAAAGAGACGCCTTTTAGAGTTCCTATTGTCCACGATTTTATACTTCCAATCGAGGGATTCCGATAGTTCTTTGGCCATTTTCCTCTCACAAAAAACATTGTACAATGCATCGGAAAGTCCATTTAGGACATAATTTCGAAATAGGAAATGAGAATGATTCCAAGACTCAACAGCACCGACAGATTCAGCATTCTGTTCCCCTCCCTTAAGCGTAGCGACCTCCTCTGTGAGGAACCTAGTCAAGTTCAATGTGGTGAGGTAGAACAGCATTTTTTGTTGCCACCACTTGAAGTCCAGATCGTTGAACTTGTCCGGCTTCTCAGCATGGTTAGCCGACGCATTCACAGGGGCGGCAGAGATAGCAGGGTCAGCACCATTCGAAGCCATATGTTATATGAATCTGTTTTAAGGTTGTTAGGCAACAGAGGGGTAATAACATACACAATTCAGAATAACAAGAAATAATCAGATTGTAAAACAGTGTCAGGAACAGAAAGTAAATCGAGGCCTATGTTCTAACACGGTTCTCTTAAAACAGATTCACCTCGCCCGAGTGCTTCAAAGGACCAAGCTGTGCGTAGTGTCTGTTTTCAAGGGTACAACGATGGAACCGAGCAGGTAACCGAAATCACGAGGCTACGTTACACCGGCAAACTGATACGCACCTTCACTGTATCAGTGTGGAGACGTGTACAGAATGGAGAAGTGCTGTGTTTTTGGAATGGAGAATGTTGGTTGTATATATAGGGAAGCGTGGGACTCTTCAGCTGCATAGGGCATACCAGAGGTCATGTACTGATAGTCCTTTGGGATGCCTGTATTGAATACACATATAATTTGTGTCTCTTCGTGCATGTGAAGAGTCACAGACGGAAAATAAAAAAATTAGCAAAATTGGGGTTAGACTATGTGACCATTTTTGGTCCTTACCGTTCCGACATTCGACGCGCCCAGGTCGTGGACGCACATGAGTCAAGCCTTTCCAGTGAAAATCGGCACGCGTGAGAGAGAGCCGATCCTCTAGGCAAGCTTACAACTCATTAGAACAAAACTTTATATAAACTAACCCCAATAGTATAGTTAAATCAATGGGACACAACCACATTGTTTTCCTTTTCCACTTTTGCCCAAAAGAATCCCACATTCATTCAATTCCAACATTATGATCATTATATATTTTGAATATAACACCCATAAACCTTATTAGACAAGATTTTCAAATTAGATCATGCAAGAAATTTGAAATTCTGAACGGAATTCAGCAGAATGTATCAAGCCTCCTTTTACACCAAAGTTCAACCTTAAATTCGACTATTGGAGTAAAAAGTAATAGCCACTTTGACCATCATTTATATAATATTCACCAATATTACCTCCGAAAAACATGACTTGACTATTAAGGGTCAAAAAATTTCTGACCGTTTAAATACCTTTTGTATCTTCAAATAGAGCCAAATAGAGAAGAACCCCTGCTTCCCCTACCATTCGTGAGTTCATACCCATTGAGAAAAGCTACAAAATTAATCGGATAGGGTTTTCTAGGTAGTGTTTTCTCCTTGGATCGTCTATCCACCAACTCCAATAAATTTAAGGCAAGATAGAATTCCTATATTTGACACATTGATGAAATCATTATACGTTTTGACGCTCGATGATCGAAATTTTTATATTATGATAGAATGATGATCGATCGACATGTTTCTCTTGGTACGTGCAAGTCTTGGTCCAAGGGCCATGTAGATAACAATATGTACTTGAATACGTGATGTGTTAGTATGGGTGATCGGATCTAAAGTTTTTCTTTTACATATGGTTGTGGGGGAGGGGGTTTGGATGGTGTTCTTCTGTATGTGTTGCGTAGACTTGTATATAGATCAATCAAGGATGACCCAAAACAAAAAAAATTGTGGAAGAAAAATCAAGAGGCGACTTGTGTATTTTTTATAAGTCGGTGTGTGTGTGAATTGTGTAGATTTTTGTGTGCGTGGGTTCGAATAATGCATGTGATATCTTGATCGTTGCACCGTAATGATTTGGACCATTGTTTGTGCATTATTTATGCATAAGTCGGTTGTGTTTGTGTTGTTACTAAAATGTACATGGAAAAGGGATGGAATAATATAGCCAATCGATGGTGGCGTGCTGGCTAGTAGGGATAGAACCATATGAACTATATGTGGGCGTAGATTTTTACACACCGTCATGTGTTGGTGGTTCGTGTGTGGTCTTCAAGCTCGAATATCGATCTTCCATGACATTCCTTTCCATGTAACTTGCCTTTGCAAGTTTACTTCTTTTCTTGAAAAAAAAAACAAAGAGTCGGAAGCCGTGAAAAGTTTTGGAGGAAATTTTGTTTTCGAACACATGTACGAAATTCAATCTTTTACAAAAAAAATACAAAAAGTTTTTAAGGAAATTGATGTAACTGAATTTTCCCAGCCAATGAGCTGCCACCATGTCAGATCGTCAGGTCAGGAGATCGGGGGGTCTGTCTCGAGGAGTGAGCTGAAGGAGACCTGACCTATTGGAGCTAAACTTGGAGGAACCTTTCTGGACGAGTTACCAACTGTGAGGCTCTCTGCTCACAATTAATCTTCTAATCTTAATTAGTGGGTTATTAGGATAAACTAACCAAGTTTAACAATCGGATCTGGTTTATATCTAAAAAAAAATTTTTTTTTTGTTGACCAGCAGAAGCGTAAATCAGCAGAAGCATAATTCAATTCAGCTGGTAGTGCAAACATGATTCCTTTCTACAAAACCTCAAAGGCTACAATGGTTACAAGTTAAATTAACTAGTACACATTCAAGTTGTGTATACAAAACCAGACAAAAGCAACTTGCAACCAGTTGATCAAATGTCTAGACTATCAGCAGGTAGTAATTCTTCTTGCTGCCGATCTAGCGCCTAGGTAGTATCTCTCGCTACCCGTAGTTGCTTCCCACTAGTTCTTTCTTCCTGTTGTCATGCACACATACAAACAAAACAACAGCCGGATAAACTCCGGTGAGAATCATCTCAATATAATCAGCAGGTATAATAAAAGCATAACAGTATATCAACTGTAAATAATTGCAATGACATGAAATGATTCTAGTTCTCTTCTTCAACCTCAGAATTGATTCTATATCAGTTCAACGCCATCAAGATTCGTATCCGATCTTGACATGAATATTCATCTATCGAAACCATCTCCGGCTTCGAAAATCAGGCCAACTCAGTCCTGGGCATTAGAATCAATTCAATTCTCTTCAATATGCAAACTCATGCAAATATAAAAGATCCACTACCTGGGATGGATCGACACACACATAATTCAAGTTCTAAATCAAGAACAGTAATCATATATGTATGTGATTTCAGCGGAATACTCAAGAACTATCATTCTCGAGTAATCTAGTTCCTGACTCTTCTGTCAGATTATACCTTCGTTCCTCTGTTCTCAAATACTTCAATCAGTGTTCTTATTGTTTTCAAATAATCAGTGTTCTAAGCTCTGTTCCTTACGTCCACAGATACTCGCGGGATCAAGGATCGATAACTGAATTCAATTCAT
>KV005671.1:69503-85838 GCA_001598015.1 Dorcoceras hygrometricum
ATCTCCACCACCGAGACTTCATCGTAACTCCGATCACCGATCAGATCGGACCGATCGATTTAGTTTCCAAAACTGAATAATATGATCTGAAAAACCGTTTTTCAGAACCCAGTGTAAAATGACCGTTTTGCCCCTCAACAACGGGAAACCCCGGTTTGACCCCTGTTGATTTTTAGGAAGTCGCACTTCCCGAAATCCTCTTCTCGTGCTCAACACATTGAGCTGAGTATCCGTGCAGGAATCTTGAATCTAGTACTTGTGTGACCCTCAATGGTTCAGGGATACAGCTAGCCGTGGGCCCACAACCATTGTGGCTCCGGAATCACAATTTCGGACCTGCCCAACGGATCATGGTAAAGCGTCTAGCAACATCGCCCCATGATCCCCTAGGTATCACTGACAGTGCCTGAAAGAACCAGTTGGTCGTGGTTAGCGTAGAGTACGGTCCTTTCAATCCATATATCCCGATCAGATCAACGACCATTGGTAAATCGAGAGTCGCTATATATCCGATAGCTATGCATACATCTTGGAGATCGAATAGTGACATCACGAGTGTAACTAGGTAAACACATTTACCTAAAACACTTCTAGTACTCTGGCCAGAGATTTATACACTATTATCTCCTCAGATAGCATAGGATATCCATGCATGTCTGCGAGCGGTGAATCCTCGACAACGATGCATCGACTCCTACATGCATCGGGGTCTCACCCAATCCCGACGCCTTATGACCCCAAGTGAGTCGGCAAACGGGTCAAAGTGAGACGCCTATCATGTAGAGTCTCAATGACGTTTCGAGTCGTGAGGACTAATCAGTACAACCAAGACCTCGGACTTATCCACTCGATAAATGGTAACCACTTGGAAAGTCCGAACGAGGGTAGTTCGATAGATCACCAGGTCACTATCTATCTGCATGCTCAGACATCACATGTCCCTACAATGAAACATGGTACTTCGCATCGCAGATACTAGTCTCGAACTCGGGCGGCCTTATCCTCATTTTGACGGCCCAATCGACTAGGAACATGTTCAGAATACACAGCGACTATTAGATGTGTTTCATGATAGCCGTCATACCCACTATCACATCTAACATACACTTAGGTGTATTCTAGATCTTTACTCAACGCAATTTTAAATCATTACACACATAATGAAAGTAAAGAACGCCATATAAAAGAATACGAATATCATATATATAAATATTGTTTCATACAAGAGTCTATAAACCCACACGCCACAAGTTGGCTAGTTGGGCATCTACTCTAACATCTTCTTCAAACTATCATAAGTTAGTGTTTCGAACCCAAGTGGCATCTTCCTCTGCCTCGCCTTCCCATTGGACCAAGTAATCAGTTCGTCGGTTTATCTTACTGTGCCCGAATACTCGGTGATCAAGGATCTTGGATATTCTTTTGTTGGACTCAAATCGGATAACAGACGGAGCACGCCTTGCCTGCGCCATAGTTTCATCCAGCTTATCTTGATGAAATTTCTTCAAGTAACTCACATGAAAAGTTGGATGAATTTAGCCAATCCGAGAGCTTCAACTGATATGCTACCCTTCCAACTCTTTTGACCACTTGGAATGGACCATCAAAACGGGGTATGAGGGCTCATTGCACATCTTTTGCACTGGCTTTCTTCCAAATTTGGGGAGTCAGCTTGAGCAATACTTCATCCCCAACTTGGAACTCAACATCTCTTCGGCCCTTGTCCACATATTTCTTCATGCGTCTTTGAGCCTTGGCCAAGCTTTCTTTTGCCTCCTCTAATAATTCTGCCTTCTCCTTTGGAAATTTGCATGATGCCGGGCAAGGGCATTCATTTTGTCGCAAGGAAACATCTGAGGTGCAATAGGCTGGGTTCCATGCACTAGCTCAAAGGGGTTCAGGCCAGTACAGGATGACCTGTTCAAGTTGTACGAGAATTGGGCTACATCAAGCACTCAACCAATTCTTTTGGCTCTCCGTCACATAATGTCTCAAGTACTCTTCCAACACTTGGTTAGTCCGTTATGTTTGGCCATCATTTTGGGGATGATTGGCCGTAGAGAACTTCAATTCCGACCTCATCAGATTGAAAAGGGTCATCCAAAACTTTCCTATGAAACGAGTGTCCCGATCTCTCATGATGTCCAAGGGCACTCCGAAGTACTTGATCATGTGTTTGAAGAATAATTCAGCAGTCATCACTACTGAACATGCTCTTGGGGCTGCAACAAAAACAGCATACTTCGAGAATCTATCCACCACCACTAGGATAGATGCCATCCCGCTCACCTTTGGGAACCCGAGAATAAAGTCCATGGAGACCGATTTCCAGGGCCTCTCAGGAATACGCAAAGGCTGCAACATGCCAGCTTCTTCCTTCCACTCGGTCTTGTCAAGTTGGTACACAAGACAAGTTTTCACGAACATCTTCTTCAATCTTTGGCCAATAATAGCTTCTCGAAAGCAAGGACAACATGCAAGCTACACGGGATGGCCAACCCATTGAGGGTCATGTGGTTCGCTCAAGAGCTGTTGCCAAAGAGGGCCGTTAGGAACATAGGCCCTGTTTCACTTCGCAAAGAGGAGTTCTCCTTCCACCAAATATTTTTGGATCTCCCATTTTCTCACTTGTTCCAACAGTTTCTGATAGGTTGCATCACTTCGGGCTGCTTCTCTGATATGCTCCAAGAAGTTTGATTCCACCACACTCAAGGAAGCAACATAATCTTGAGTGCTTTTTCGGCTAAGAGCATCCGCCACTTCATTGTGTTTTCTGGTCTTGTGCACCCACTCGAAGTCAAATTCACTGAGGAATTCTTGCCACCGCACCTGTTTTGGAGACAACTTATTTTGAGTTTTGAAATATGTGTTGGCCATATTGTCAGTTATGACCACGAACTTGATTCCCAGCAGATAGTGCCTCCAGGCCTCCAAGCAGTGCACCACCGCCATCATTTCCTTTTCATGTATGGAGTGTCGAGTCCCCACATTCCTCTAACCATTCATGGCTTTGATCCTTCCTCAGCAAGTCCATCAATGGCCCAACTATTTTCGAGGATCCATGTTTGAAACGTCGATAATAGTTGGTCAGGCCAAAAAATGATCTTAACTCCGCAACCTTCATTGGAACAGATCAATCAGTAATCGCATTTACATTCGACTGGTCCATGCGAATCTCTCCTTGGACTATGACATGCCCAACGAAAGATATAGTCTCCCTGCAGAACTCACACTTCTCCTTTTTCACATAGAGCTGGTGTTCCCTAAGCGTAGGAACACCCATTTCAGATGCTTCATATGATCATCCAACGACTGTCTAAATATCACAATATCTTCCAAGTATACCACCACGAATTGATCCCAAGTACTCATACAGTACATCATTCATTAATTTGCAAAATTAGTCGGGGCATTGGTAAGGCCGAAGGACATAACAAGGAACTCATAGGATCCGTACCTTGTCACGTAGGTTGTCTTTTCTCATCGCCTTCAGCAACTCTCACTTGCCAATATCCCGATCTCAAATCAATTTTCGTGAAGAACCGAGCCTTTTATAGCTTGTCAAAAAGATCCAAGGCATCAGGAATAGGGTACTTGTTTTTAATGGTTACCTTAATTCAATGTCCGATAATCCACGAACATTTGTAACGAGCCATCCTGCTTCTTTTGGAACAGCACAGCGGACCCGTATGAGCTTTGTAAGGTTGGATCAGTCCATCATCTAGCAATTCCTTTAGTTGTTTTCGCAATTCAACCAGCTCCGAAGGGCTCATCCTGTAAGGGGCCCTGGTGGGCACCACCGTACCCGGTTCCAATCGATTTCGTGATCAATCGTCCTCCTTTGTGGCAACGTCTTGGGAAATTCAGGGGGCATAACATCCATGAATTGCTCCAAGATTCAGCGACTGAGTCGGGAAACTCTTGGTATACATCCTCCTTGATCTCTAATAAGACCGCAACATAGGTTTCCTCTCCATGCCTCAGTCCTCTCTTGACTTGCATGGCCGAAAGCAGAATCGCCTTCCCTGCCTTAGAAGCATCATAAATTCCAGCAACAAACAAGGGATTCTTTGGATCTGCGATCAACAATCCATCGAGATGTGGCATCACCGCCACTTGTGCCGCTATAAGGAAATCATTCCTCAGGATGACATCTAAGTCATCAATAGGGACATCCATTAGTCCGCATTGCCCTCTCCAATCTCCCACCTGTAAGTCTGCATTTTCTAAGCCTTTGATATGCTTAGCTTCCGAGTTAACAGCCTTTACCCGACTGTTATGTTGCGACAAGTCCAGCACCAACTTGCGCACCTCTAGCTCTGCAACTAAGTTATGTGTGCTTCCTGTATCCACCATGTCCAGCACCTCCCTTCAATTGATGCAGGCCTTTACATACATCACGCCCTTGTGTGATGTCGGCTTTTCAGTATGCAAGGCATTTAGTAGCTGCAGAGGATTGACTCTTGAAGGATGTCCTTCCGAATGCCCTCCATCCGAATCAGCCATCAATGCCATCAGTCGACCATGATTTGGCACTCCCGCATGCTATGGTCACCATTGCAAATAAAACACCTTCTTTTGATGAGATCAGAAACAAAAGTTTCATCTGTTTCTTTTGTGCTGCTTGTCCCTTCAGGTTTGCCCTTTTTATTTTTGAATTTTTCCACCTTGCCAGACTTTGTCTTTCCCATTGGATTCTTTAGCATCAGAACTAGGTGCTCTGATTGCCTTGAAATGCACTAGGCGATCCGCATCAGCTATGGCCGATGGCAAGTCCTTGACCGCTAGCCGTCGCAACTCCGCTTGCGCCCTTGGCTATAGACCTGCCAAGAAGTTGAATAGTTTATCCCCTTTGGACATTTTCTTAACATCCAGCATCACCGAGCTGAATTCCTTCACATAATCCCTGGTGTGCCAGTATGCTTCAACTTTCGCAGGGATTCTCTTGCAATCAAGGACGTGTTGCAAAGAAGGAACTGCTCTTTAAACTCACGCTTCAATGCTTCCCATGAGTCGATTTTTGGTCGTTGGACACTTGCATCATCAGATAAACATGCCCACCACCATATTTTCGCATCACCAGACAGATACATGCTAGTGATAGAAACCATTTGTTCATTAAGGATCTTTGCCGCCTTGAAATATGTTTCCATATCCCAGAGGAAATTTTCAAGTTCCTTGGCACTCCGCGCACCGCCAAAGGACTATGGTTCAAACACCTTGAACTTTGAAAAAGGGGTGGAGCTTGCTGTAGGAGTAGTTCCAGCATCTTTCTTCAACAGTTTAAGCTCCAACTCGAATTCCTCCATCTTGGATTTGTGGTCTTCTTCATGTGTAATAACCTTTCTTTCCACGAATTTCGAAAAGTCCGCAATCGATGTGTGAACCGATTCCGAGGCAATCTTTAAACCATCCACATGGATTAACAGTGAGAATTCCGCCAAAGAGTCAGAAAGAGTCCCCAAGAGTACTTCTAACCTTCTCATTCGAGTCTCCAACTTTAGGATCCGATCGCGCATTGAAGATGCGTTCGATGGTTCTGCCATCAACAATGGTTCAGACTATCCAACAACCTGGATCTGATACCAAAATTTCACAAGGGGCTAACTTGATAGGAACTCTCCGCTTTTTTTAAGTTATAACCCTTCGTGCCGGCTCGATTTGCTCACCAAATCAATCAGCCTTCTCTGACCCTCGAATTATATAAGTGGAATATATTCTCACCGAGCCAACAAGAACAATAAGCAAAATAAGTGACACAAGAGATTACGGGGCAATGCCAACCTTACACTAACACAAATGTTCACAATACAAGGAATTTAATTTCCAAGGCTTGCACACAAAGGGCTCTCAATCGTGAATTGAATTGCCTTGTGCAGCTCACGGTCTATATATAGTCAACAATGTTAGACTATGTGCCTACACATGGCAGCATGCATGTGCACCATCTGTCCGCCCATGATCTTGGTCATGGGCACACCCCCAAATTGCTTCTTTGACCCTCGAGTCATGGGGCAGTTCGTGCCTGTAACTGCCAAGTCGTGCACTTGTCTGCCGCACGTTCGCCCGCACGAACTGCAGGAACGTGGTTGAGGTCGTGCGCATGTCTGCCACACCCCTCCCCCCAACTGCCCGCACGTCCTGTCGAGACGTGGGCGAGGTCGTGCGCGCATCTCCCGCACGACTCGCCCCAACTTCCTGCACGATCTACCTAGACGTGTGTGGGGTTGTGCGCATGTCTGCCGCACCACTCGCCCACTATTCACGTTCCCACATAGTCCGGCCCACGTTCTCCGCTTTTCACGGAAGTGCTCGCAACCACCCACCATGGCCTTGCACGTGGCCACGCTGCTCCGGGAATCTCGGCCACGTTCGGCCATGTCCACCACAACTGCACGTCCTGCACTTGCACAGCATGCCCGGCGCTCCACAAGCCTGCACTCCCTGCACTTGGAATCGCAGCTTTGCCCGCACCTTGAGGACACACCCAGCCAAATGTGCCTTCAGCCAACACTTGTGTCTTTGTCGCATGCACTCAACCCAGTATAAGGGCACCGATATGTCATGTCACTCCGCATTCATGCCATGGTCCAACCTGGTTCGTTAGTTTTGTAACACTAGGCCTGTAGAATCATTAGATTTTATTGATGTAATTGAGGAAGACTAGGTGATGCTGGCTGGCAAGGATGATTGGGTTGGGGTCGAGAGGACACTTATCTATGGACAAATAATTCAACATCATAGAAAGTGAAATGATTTTATTGTTTTTGGAGGAATATACATTTTTAGTTATTTTTTTGTGAAAAATGATTTACTTGCCATGTAGAAATTTCATAAGTTTATGTTTTAGTGAGAGCATCTGAAACAATTGTTTAATGATTTTATTTAGTTCGTCGGATTTTTAAATTTTGTTGAAATATATTATTTTTATAAAAACGTCCGTGTTTTCTAGATATTTCGGGAGTGTCATGTATTGTTTAGAAATTATTCCAAAAAATATGGTTTTTCAATCCATGTTCTATATTTAGATTAACATTCGAGCACCTATTTCATGTTAGTTTCTTGTTATGATTCATATATGTTGCTTCTGTTATATCTTGGCTCTGTCATGAGTCGTCATTAATATGTAATACATAATTATGCACACCGTAATGATTATCATCTCGAACACTTAGAGGACTAAAATCTAAGATCTGGTCGGTAGATCATTGAAAATATATTAATATCCAGGACTAAAATGTAATGATTATACATTTGCATAAGCCTTTTTAACTTGATACAGGTTCTTTTAAGGCAAAACACTTCGTTAGAATCCACCGGAAAAATGACCTTCATATCTGGTTTTAGCAGCTTATCTTGCATACATGTTCTATATGAGTATAAATTCAGAAATTTTGGCTAATCACGTGACAATATGCATAGAAGAGACATATTTACTGACTCTACTGTCTATATAAGATACATAAAAAAAACATGTACAGTTCATAACAGTAAATAACAATCAATGCCACATTACAAGGACCGTGTCACATCATTTGTGGCTTTCTCATCTTTCATGTATTATCCACGCTATCTCTTGTGGCATTTCCATCTTTCAGTCTATATTGGCCTATATCATATCATCCGCGGCTTTTACATTTCAGGTAATGTACTCATTTGTGGCATTTCCATCTTTCAGATGTTCACCGTATGTAGGGATGGCAATGGGTCGGACCGGGGTCGGGGTTGCCATCCCCATCTCCGCCCCCATCCCCCATCCCCCATTTTACCAATCGGGGAATCCCCATCCCCATTTTAAATTTTTATATAATTTTTTTCAACTACTTATTTTATAAAAACACATCATTCATACAAAACCTAAAATGAAATACAATCATAAATGATCTAATATTATATAAATTACACACATCATAAATGAATTAATCCATGATTTTCTTACAAAAAAATATCACTATATGCATCACCATATAATCTCAACTCCATTATATCATATCGCGTTATTCCAAGCAATATTCAGCATGTCCCCACCTCCTACAAAATAATAAGATGAACACTTAGAACTCTTCCACCAATACCAAATGTTGATTCAGAAGCAACAGTCGTCACAGGAATAGCCAACACATCCTTAGCAATATTATGCAAAATGGGATATTTGATCCCATTCGTTCCACCATAAGATATCAAAATCTCCAGTATTTCTTGGCAATAGAGACTCTTCTAAATAATAATCCAACTCCGATAGTATTAGAATCCATGAACATCTCAATTTATTAGCGTAATGACCACGCTTAGGAACTGGAGGCCTTGAAGATGAAGATTGCGAATTTTCTCTTCCCCATATTGTTTGGATTTTTTCTTGTACTCTTCAACCAGATCATAAAACAATTCAACTTTTTAAATTTCAAAGGAAGACGTATCACCATAAACAAGAGGATAATAGAATTGAATATTCTTCATCTTGTACCTTGGATTTAAAATGCTTCCAATCGCCAATAAAAAATTCATCACATCCCAGTATTTTTCAAACTTTAACTTCATATTTATTGCCATTGTTTGCACCACATTATCATCGAACAATACCCAATCATTAATCGCCAACTTAATATCACAAAAGTTTGAGAAAAAAAGATTTATAGTAGGATATTTGGTCCCCGAAAATAACTCAGTGGCGTCATAAAAAATCTCCAATTTCGAAGAAATCTCTCTCACTTTCGACCAATCTTCTTCGGTGGGAACTCTTTTATATAAATACTCACGATGTTTCAAACGAGCAAACACATCTTTATATTCCAACGCAGTGTTAAGCATTAAATGTGTAGAGTTCCATCGTGTTTTGCAGTCAAGTTCCAATTGTTTAGTGCTTTCAACCTTCAACTGTCGAGCTGTTTCAATAAATTTTTCATCTCTTTTGGGTGTTGCTGTCCAAAATCCAACACTATACCGAATTATTTCAATACTCACTGATTAAATCTAATCCATCCCTCACAACCAAATTTAAAATATGGGCACAACACCGCATATGAAATAACTTCCCTTCTAAAATAAGTGAACTCGGAGTAAGCTTATCTAGGATACACTCAATCATAGCATCATTAGTGATGCAATTATCAACAGTCAAGTTAGATAACTTACGATCCAAGTTCCAATCCAAAAGGCATTCAACAAGTGCATTTGCGAGGACTTCAGCAGTATATATATAACAAATTTTAATACAGTAATAATCATGAGTCGACTTTGCAATTTCCATGATACATAGATGAAGTGTGAAGTGATGGCCATGAATCCTCTTTTTTGATTACTTGATGTCCACATATCCGTTGTCAACGCAATTCGACTAGTATTTGAGTCTAATAATTTCATTGTTCTCTCTTTCATACTCAAATATCTTCATGATATCATTCTTAATTGTGTTCCGGAAAACAACTTTAAACAGTGGTTGTAAGGCACAAGAATACCTTCTAAAGCCCACATGATCAACTATTGATAGAGGATACTCATGAAATGTAATCATATTCACAAGCTCTTTCCTGGTATGATCTTGGTTGAAATGGTATGTCCCAAGCACCATTGTTTCATCATTGGCTTTTGTTGGTTGCAATAGAGATTGCTTTATGGTCTTCTGTTTTTTGTGAAACACGTCTTCATGTGGTCAAGTAAATGTCTGGTGCCATTAGTTTCACCACCTAGAGCTTTCTTGCAATCATTGCAGATCGCTTTCCATTTTCCTCCGATTAACTTTCTCTCAAAATGAGCCCATGCAGCAGATCTAAAATTTCTTTTACTTCCACCAGCTTCCATCATATTTTCAACATCTAAACTGTCATTTTCAGGTGTTTCATTTGCATCGATGGAAACACTCTCATTCTGCGAATGTGATGGAGTTGGTCCGTAAATGTCTGGTGCCATTAGTTTCACCACCTAGAGCTTTCTTGCAATCATTGCAGATCGCTTTCCATTTTCCTCCGATTAACTTTCTCTCAAAATGAGCCCATGCAGCAGATCTAAAATTTCTTTTACTTCCACCAGCTTCCATCATATTTTCAACATCTAAACTGTCATTTTCAGGTGTTTCATTTGCATCGATGGAAACACTCTCATTCTGCGAATGTGATGGAGTTGGTCCAAGTGCTTGACTTCCCACAGTTGGAGTAGTTTCCATAGCACCGACAACTTCTATATCATTAATTTCCATCTCCATCGAAAAATGAGATACTATAATACAGTTATAAGACAAAAAAACTCAATTAATTATTTAAAACAAAATAACTCATGTTCAAAAAATGTTTGGAGGAGCTTTTTTCACTTTCTTTACAGTCAAAAAGGTAAAGTGAACAAAATGGAACATATAGAAAGCACTCTGTGTAGCAGGCAAATAATTGTGGGTGTTAGCTTAGCTTCTTAAACAAAATCTAATATACAAGTATACAACAGTTTTATTTTAGGCTAACTTCTTAAACAAAATCTAATACATTATGATTCAGTTAGTCCAGGTGGAAGAAGTTGATTTGTTTGCACTGTCGTAAATCCTCATTTGTAGTTCCATTTGCCTCAAATCTCTCAATCAATTCTCCCTGTCCGTGTACAGAAATTTTAAAAATAAAATATTTAGCAATTGGTGCTTTTCATTAAACAATTCTCTATTGTGCATTGAGAAATAAGAATTAAAAACATATACTACACTGCGGTTGCCGCTTTTGATATGACCAGTGATTCAGTGAACAAGATAATTTTTTTCTTCCTTGCGGTACTCAAGCCGAAGAAGTTCAAACATTTATAAAATCAGATCCAACACCATAGCATATAATTTCAGACATTTAATTTCCAAGTCAAGGAAGTGCGGCATTGTATTAAACAAGTAAGACTCGATTCCTGGGATGCACAAGACACGCCAGCAACCACAACTGAAAAACCATACGAACCTTTCACTTTTCCTCGTTTTAGGGTTACACGGACGGTTGATGCTGACGGAGAACGACGGACAGTGGATGGAGGTCGGCAGATGAGGGACAGTCGGACAGACGGACAGTGGATGGAGGTCGACAGATGAGGGACAGTCGGACAGACGGACAGTAGACTGGATGTTGATTCAATCGAACAATATTCAAGGATTGCGATTGCTTCAATAGGTAATAGCCGAATAGGGATTGAAATTTAGAAATTGGAAGCTAATTGCCCAAATAAGGTAACGGGCCTTGTTTTAATTTTTCCTTAATTTTAAATTATTATTATTATTATTTTTATCGGGGCGGGTTCGGGGATGGGGATAGTATCCCCATAACTGCCCCGAATTTCTCTCGGGGATTTTGAAAATCCCCGAAAACCAAAACCCAAAAAGCCCCCCCAAAACCGCCCTATTCGGTTTTTTCCCACAGGAAAAATTGCCATCCCTAACCATATGGTATCATTTGTGGTTTTTCCAACTTTCAGGATTCACCATGCTTTAATCTTAGTGACTTTTCTATCTTTCAAGCATTCAACACTCTACTTATCAAGCCGTATAACATGCATTGTCTCTATGTACTTGTTAAAACTCAATGCAAAGATTCATTACTTAGGAATAATAGAAACACAGTGATCGAGACCTTTAGCTTCCACATTAGAATTTTATGAGAAATTTTGACGGACATTTTACTTTTTTCACATGAATAGTGATCGAGAAAAAAAATTATGCCTTTTATATAAAGAAAATATTTTAGAAAAGTTGGGTCATTTCACAGAATGTTTTACATGAGTAATTCTTAAATATCACCAGTGCCATATGTCTCGATATCAGGGCGTCACAGTTTGTGTTAAGATAAAATTTGGTGATAACAAAATAAGACTAAGAACTGATCTTAAGCTTTCGCAGAAGATTTCAGATTTCGTGACGTCATCCAAGCGTATTGAGGATTTCAGATTTCGTGACGTCATCCAAGTGTATTGAAGATTTCAGATTCCGTGATATCATTGAGGGTTTCGCATAAGACAAGAGAATTGAACCTTTCAGATCTCCTGACGTCATGCTCTTTAGTTACAATTTTCCAGTTTAGAAAGTTCTGAGTTAAGCATTGACTTTTGAGTTGACTTTTCGGGAAGCATTCGAACTGAGCAGACTTAAGTATTCAGAGATTCAATCTTTGTTGTCGGGTTGATGCTTTCGAATCAGATTAGATATCGGGAACAGTTATTCAGACTTGATTCAAAAGCTACAGTGAGAGATCTGCTGATTAGAGCAAAGTTTATTCAGACTTGATTCAAAGGTTGAGTAATAGATTGTGGTATATTGACTAAGATGGTATATTTCAGTTTTGAGTATTTCATTTGTGAACAGTATCTACTTAGTTACCTCACATCTCAGTACTTCAGAAGTGAATGTATTCAGTTTTTGAGTAAAGTTGCTTCGACATCAGATGTGATTAATTCAGATTTTGGGTTATATGAGTAACGGAGTATTCAGATGTCACAGGACAGCATTTCAGTTGCATTCAGATGTTGCAAATATTCAGATATCTCTCTGTAATCAGTTGTGACAGCTTCGAATACACAAGCAGCGATGAGATAGCGATTTTATTCAAGAGACAAAGAATTGATTAATGGAAAACCTTCAAGCATGAACTACGAACCGCTTCAAACGCTTTCATATACTTAAATTGGAAATAATCAATGGTCATGATTTGATCGTACAAATGTCTGGAATTAAGGAGACAATGTCAGATCTATTTTGGGTAATGGTACACAGTACGTAGAGGGCGTTATACGATGTTTGCCCAAATATGGATAAACGACAACTTAGCCCTGGCGAGCATAATTTACCTTTTGCATACCGTAAAATGTGATACAATGAAGATATGTAAAAGTGTGTATCTCCACTGGCTACTTTTAGTGACCGTTGAGGACAAAGAGTATATATACGTGAGGAATTCAAATGAAGAAGCTCTCCGTCATTTTTAGCTCTCGGTCATTCTTTGTTGATCTCGCTATCTCTTGCTCTCTCTCAGTCGCTGGAATAATTCTCAAACACTTAAGCAAATCATTTTGAAGTTCCAGTGTGTCAATATCGAAGAGAAGTTTCTTTGTTGTTCTTAATCGCTTAATCTTCGAGATATCTTCTGGTTTACATTTGTAAACAGTTCTTGTTGATAAAAGAACCAGAAGATTTACAGTACTCAAAAACCATTGTATTTCACTGTTATCATTCAGATTGAGTCTGTAACAAACGTGCTACGTGAAGCCGTTTGAGAAAAGAATTAGTTGTTTGTATTCAGCAACTGTGTCTGCTTGTAGTTGGAGTTGCTAGGAGTTCACTTGGAGCGTGGCTCAGTGACCAGGTGTTTACAGCGTCTGTATTCATCAAATTCTTCTAGTTGAACCTTCCTGAAAAGAAAGAAGGGGAGACGTAGGATTTGATATCCGAAATTCCATAAACAAATCTCTTGACCTTACACTTTTAATTATTTGCATTGTATTTGCATTTACACTGTTCACTGGTTAATCGACTTATTTCCGCACATTTACTGTTAGTCGAGAAATTAGCTTTTGGACTGAGATACCTTAAATCTGGTAACACGGATTTAAGTTAAACGAGGCGCTTGTAAAAATTGTTTTAAGGTTTCGAAATTTTAAAATACTAAGGAGTTCATTCAAACCCCCCCCCCCCCTCTGAACTCCTAGACCTGTTTTCGATCCATATTGATCATATCAATTGGTATCAGAGCCTGCGCTATCTCAGTATTGAACAGTTTGTTGTTTGTGCTTTATATAATTCAAAATGTCTACTTCTCACAACAAGATTCCTATGTTTTCTAAGGAGGACTATGATGACTGGAAGATCAGAATACAAGCGCACTTAGCTGCTCAAGACGATGATATATGGTCAGTCATCACTGATGGTCCAATGAAAATAATGAAAGTCAACACAGCTATTGCTATATCTGAAGGTGCACCAGAATATGTTGAAAAAAGAAAATATATGAGTACACCAATGAAGATAAGAAGAAGGCGAATCTGGACAATGTGACCAGGGATATTCTATACAAGACGCTGGATAAAAATATGTTCAGCAAAATCAAAACATGTGCCACAGCGAAGGAAATCTGGGAGAAGCTGACACAAATTTGTGAGGGCAATGATGAGACAATGGAGAACAAGCTTACTGTGGCCCAACAAAAATATGAGTCAATAAAGATGAAAGATGGAGAAACCATGGCGGATTTCGATGAGCGTTCAGTGCTGTGGTGATAGAGCTTACCAGTTTGGGAAAAGAGTACAGCAACCGAGAGCTGGCACTCAAAGTGATGAGAGCGTTGCCCAGGGAGTGGGATGTTAAGACCATGGCGATGCGGGAATCCAAAGATCTGAACAAGTTGGAGATTCATGATCTGTTCGCAAATCTAAAAGCATATGAGTTTGAGCTAGAGACAAGATCTGAAGCTGGACCCTCAACATCCCAACCAACCAAAGCATTGGCGGCAACAACATCTGAACAGTGCTCTCCAAGCACTAGCAAGACAGCTGATCAAATCAGCAACGACGTCATGTCCCTCTTCGTTAAGAAGTTTGGAAAATATCTGAGAAGATCCTACAATCCTTCCTTTAACTACAGCAATGTCCATAAAAATGATAAAGTTACCACTGATCAAACTTTTTTTAACTGTGGTCGTCCAGGACACTTTGCTGCTGCTTGTAACAGGCCAAAGAAGGAGGATAGATCCAATAAAGATGAGAAGAAAGATGAAAGATCAAAGGAAAGATCCAAAGAAAGAAGAATGAGGACAAGATCTGATAAGAGGCCCAGCCGAAAGAACGATCGCAAAGTACTGGTTGCTGAGGAGAGCAACAAAAACTGGGCGGATACAGATTCAGATTCCTCATCCAGCAGCTCTTCATCTAGTGATAGTGAACAAGAAGATGTTCACTGCATCATGGCCAACCAAACTTCGGAAGAAGAGGTATTCAATTTCTCAAATGTTGAATTTACACGAGAGGACCTAATCAGTGCACTAAATGATATGGTCCAAGAGTACCGTAAGCTTTCTCACACATTCGAGGAATTTAAAGCCGAAAACGTGGATTTGAAAAATAGATCAGTGAAACCAAGTACTGTTGAAATTGGTGAAACTGACAGTTTACAAATCGAGTTGAGTAAGCTGAAGGCTGAGAATGATTCGTTGAGATTAAGATCCTGTGAGCTCGAAGCTGAAAATGAAAGGTTGAATGAAGTGATGAGCTCCTGGACCAAGTCTTCTGTTTCTCTGAGCAAGCTGCACGAGGCTCAAAAGCCATTAAATGATAAATCTGGCTTGGGCTTCAATAATGGTGAAAGCAGCGCTGGAGAAACCAGTACTCAATCAAATCTGGTATATGACAGGTTCAAAAAGATGATCTTTGTCAAAGCCAGTACGATACATGATTCATATGAGTCAGTGAGATATAATGATCAGATCTCAGGGCTAATGAATCAAAAAGGAAAAGCTGATATCGGCTATGTCAGACCTGACTAAGTCCAGTTGGCTAAAGAACAGACTTGACAAGGAAAAGGCAAAATCTGGATCCAAGTCATCTATTCAGAACCAACAAAGACGCGGTTCTAAGAAGGTCAAATCTGAATGAAGAAAGGTTCGGCCCCGTAGAGATCAGAATGGTCAAAATATCAAACCAACACTCAACAGATCTCACAATATTTCTGCACAAACCCATATGGTGTTAGAGTAGATGCCCAACTAGCCAACTTGTGGCGTGTGGGTTTATAGACTCTTTTATGAAACAGTCTTTATATATGATATTCACATTCTTTTATATGGCGTTCTTTACTTTCATTATGTGTGTAATGATTTACAATTGCGTTGAGTAAAGACCTAGAATGCACTGAAGCGTATGTTAGATGTGATAGTGGGTATGACGGCTATCATGAAACACATCTAATAGTCACTGTGTATTCTGAACATGTTCCTAGTCGATTGGGCCGTCAAAATGAGGATAAGGCCGCCCGAGTTCGAGACTAGTATCTTTCTTTTATATGGCGTTCTTTACTTTCATTATGTGTGTAATGATTTACAATTGCGTTGAGTAAAGACCTAGAATGCACTAAAGCGTATGTTAGATGTGATAGTGGGTATGACGGCTATCATGAAACACATCTAATAGTCGTTGTGTATTCTGAACATGTTCCTAGTCGATTGGGCCGTCAAAATGAGGATAAGGCCGCCCGAGTTCGAGACTAGTATCTACGATGCGAAGTACCATGTTTCATTGGCAGGGAACATTGTGATGTTCTGAGCATGCAGATAGATAGTGACCTGGTGATCTATCGAACTACCCTCCTTCGGACTTTCCAAGTGGTTACCATTTGTCGAGTGG
>KV005672.1:10756-49005 GCA_001598015.1 Dorcoceras hygrometricum
CTTCGAAAATCAGGTCATCTCAGTCCTGGGCATTAGAATCAATTCATGTTCTCTTCATGTTATTCAATATCATGCAAACATAAAAGATCCACTACCTGAGATGGATCGATACATAAAACTCCAGTTCTAAATCAAGAACAGTAACAACAGAGTATGTGATTTCATCGGAATAACTCAAGAAATATCATTCCTGAGTAATTTAATCCCTGACACCAACTGTCAAATTATACCTTCGTTAATCTTTGTTCAATTCTTCTAATCTCACTTCAGCTTTCCTTGTAATTGTTCTCGGTAACCCTCAGAGTTATACTGCGATGTCTATAACAATAGTTACAAGGATTTCGAATTCAATATTATTTATAGCACACGGTCTCTGCTTTTCTGCAGCATTTCCAATGTGTTCAATTCGAATTCCACGTGTCATGCTGAGTATTTCTCTATCAATCATAGGATAAACTCCCACCGCTTCGAAACCCAGCTTCTTCGATCAGTGCTTATAGCGTATCAACTGTTCTTCTTGATACAGAGTAATTCTCGCGACTGATGCTAACAATTCTCACGACTGGAAGTAGTAGCTACACTCAGTTGCAGTGATATTCTGTCGCAACATAATCAGTTTTTACAATCAGATGTCATAACTAAGCATAACAACCAGTCGCTGTATTTCAATATCAAAACGACGCCGTACCAATGAACCCAAACGACGTCGCAACATACCAACGGCTGATTCCAGATATCTACTGAAAGAACTCATAAACTGGTTACACTAAAATATTGCATCGACTGGTTCTGCTATTAATTCAAACGGTGTCGTATCGTGGTTCCTGTTTCATAAATCAAAACGACGTCGCGTTGCACCCACGATTGGTTAACCAGCAGATACAACAAACCATCGTCTGGTTTTCAATCTCTCGACTGGTCGCTGCGTTACAAACCAATGACTGGTTCTCAAATTCCAAAAGCTGGACAACCAGACGTTGCATCAAAACGCTGCGTTTCAATATTCACAAAACGGTGTCGCTTCTTGCTAGTCGACTGGTTACAAAATACAAAAGCCGGTACCAGACGTGGTATTAAACACTACGTTCTAACTAATACGAACGACGTCGCATAGCTGACGTCATCAAATCTGGTGGCTAATTCTTTCGCAAAACCAGCTGCAAGTTCGATTCCCTGGGAAGGCCAGTTTAACCACACTTCCAGGGGTGTGGGTAGTCCTGTGAGTGTAGGGTCCACTCATGGCTCAAGAAGGAGCGGGGTGGGTCCTCACATAGTTGCTGGTTGTTGGCTGCCGTGTGGTGATGCCTTGTGAGGCACTGTTTTTATGAGATGGCTGTGTTTATTTTGTTGTGCATTTGCTGTTGCGCATATGATTATGCCTGTTATTGTCCAGCATGTTGCATACACATATTAGCATCTCATTTCAGCTTTTGCAGCCATTGCTTCGTTGTTCTTGCTCTGTTTCTTACCAGGATGCGAGGGCGAGCGGCAATACCGCACTCTCATCTCCCTGCTGGGTTATGTTAGCCCCATGCTCCGTGTGGTTAACTACCACAGTTTATAGGTTGGGCAACCGCAGGTCGAGTTGTTTGATGCATCTGGTATTCGGGTGTTGTGTCCCGGCGAGTGGCTCATTACCACACTTGGAACACACCCAGTGGCCACCGTTGTTGCAGATTTCGTTGAGCTGTGCATTGAGTTCCTTGACTTCCTTTCCAGTTGGAGTCAGTTATTGTTGTCCTGCATCTCATGCATAGCATCTGCATTTTATTCTTGCTGTTTACTGCTGATTTATAGTTGCTCTCCGTACTGAGGTCTGACCCCATGTCCCTCTGGGGCTTGGTTTGTTTTCCTTGCCTATTGTGTTGTCCAGGTTATACAGCTGGTCGTGGTGCTGGCCCAGCTGGCGGTACCCCAGGAGGTGGTTGAGTATCCCAGTAGTGTATAGCATATATTTATGTATCAGTATTGTTAGCCAGGGGGATACCCTGTGCTTTGTCGTTGTATCCAGTGTGTGGAGTATGATACATGTATTGCTGCTATACTTGGTTGTTGTATTGATGCGTTGGTTTCATAACTGGGATATATTTTGAGTATCGCATTATTTTAAATTATATGTTTTAAACCGTCGGGCCTAAAAGAAAAAATTTTACCCACTTTTTGGATAGCTTCCGCATGTGTTTGTCTGTTTAGAGCACGAGGCCTGACATTTTTGGTATCAGAGCTTAAGTTGGGATAAGCTCAATTCCTTTGATCACACTTGAGTCTAGGCACAGTGTTGTGTGTTGCATGTGCTTGACTTATGTGACTACGTGCTGCATATCTCTATGTTATCTATGCTGTATCTGTTCTATCTGCTTGATCCTGTTGAGTGTATTTTAGATGCCGCCTAGACGTCGTGGTAGAGGTAGGGGCAGTTTCAGGAATCAGGAGGTCAGAACGAGGATCAGTATAGTGCTCCTAGTCATACTCGTGAGAGTAGCGAAGAGGGGGAAGCTGAGGCTCCGCCGGCTCCAGTGGAGAGAATGGATGTTGTTATAGCTCGGTTTCAGAGGATGAGCCCTCCTATATTTAGTGGCGATGAGTCGAGTGAGGATGCTGATTCGTGGCTCCATAACGTCATTCATCTTTTTGATCGGGCTCAGTATGACGATGAACTCTGGTTGAGATTAGTGACCTTGTTGCTGAGGAAGGTCGCAGAGCGTTGGTGGCGAGGTGCGTCTAGTACCTTAGCAGAGACTGGAGTTGGTATCACTTGGGACACTTTCTGTGAGACCTTCAGGCAGGAGTATATCCCCGATTCGTATGTGGCTGCAAGTGAGCGGGAGTTTGAGTTTTTGGACCAGGGCTCGATGACTGTGCGCGAGTATGCTCGCAAGTTTTCTGCGTTGTTGGCTTATGTTCCGCATGTTGCTGGCCGGGAGAGGGCCAAGAGTACCAGATTCGTGGAGAGCTTGAATGAAGAATTTTACCAAAGTGTTTTGACGAGCAAGCCCAAGTCATATGCTGAGGCCGTTGATACTGCTATCCACATTGAGGAGGGCATGAGGAGCCGTCGTACGCGCAGAGCGCAGGTACCGCAGGCAGTGCAGGGTGGTAGACATGTTGGTTAGGGAGCTCAGTCGTCTCATAGTTCTCAGTCCGCTCATTTTCCTCAGCAGCACCAGATGGCTCAGCAGTCTGGCCGTGGTAGGTTCCGACCTCGCGGTCAGCAATTCAAGAAAAAGTCTGGTTCAGGGTATTTCGGTTCAGGCAGTTCGAGTAGCAGTGGATCTCGGACTGAGTTTTGTGGATTTTGTGGTGGGAAGCATTCTTCCATGCAGTGTGTAGGTGTGCAGGGCTCCTGCAACCTTTGTGGTCAGTACGGGCATTTTGTGAGAGTGTGTCCGTCAGCTGGATCACAGCAGACCGCGACCCAGCCTCAGGGTCGTGGGGGTCAGTCTAGGGGTCGTTCTCAGCAGTTTCAGTAGCCCCGTTGGGTGAGACTCCATTTAGACCGTTTCAGCAGCCTGGCCCTTCGCGCTTTGGGCAATCGTCTCAGCCTTTCTTCCCAGGACCCCAGCATGCTCAGGTTAACGCCATCACGAGGGAGCAGGCCGAGGAGACACCGAGCCGAGTGATTGGAGGTACATGTCTTGTCTTTGACTTTCCTGCTCGTGTGTTGTTTGACACCGGTGCATCGCATTCGTTTATTTCTGATTCGTTTGTTGCTAAGCATGGTCTGTGTATCGTCCCTTTGCACGATGCTATTTCTGTTTCTACCCCCGATGGTATGAGCCTGTTCTCCCAGCATAGTTGGGATGTATGTGCTATCCAACTATAGGGCCTCCGTGGACCGCTTCCATGGGATTGTGCGCTTTAGGCCTTTGTCTGGCGAGAAGTGGGACTTCTACGGCCAGGATTCACGATCGAAGATTCCGTTGGTTTCCGCGATGGAGATGTTTAGCTTGTTGTCTTTGGGAAATGATGGCTTTATGATCTACGCTTTGGATGCGTCTTCTTCTTCCAGTGTTCAGCTTAGTGACGTTTCGTGGTGCGACACTTCCCCGATGTGTTTCCGGAGGAGATTCCTGGTTTTCCTCCGAGGCGGGAAATAGACTTCAGCATAGAGTTGGTGCCTGGAACAGCTCCAATTTCTCGTGCCCCGTATCGTCTAGCGCCTGCGGAGTTGAGAGAACTCAAGGTACAATTAGATGATTTGATGGAGAAAGGTTTTATTCGCCCTAGTATGTCACCGTGGGGAGCGCCCATCTTATTTATTAAGAAGAAGGATGGCTCAATGCGGATGTGCATTGATTTTCGCCAGTTGAATAAAGCTACTGTCAAGAATAAGTACCCGTTGCCAAGAATCGATGATCTGTTTGATCAGTTGCAGGGTTCTGCGGTGTATTCAAAGATTGATCTTCGTTCCGGGTACCATCAGCTCAGAGTGAGGGAACAAGATGTCGCGAAGACTGCGTTTCGTACGAGGTACGGACATTTTGAGTTTTTGGTGATGCCGTTTGGGTTGACAAACGCGCCTGCAGTCTTTATGGATCTGATGAACCGAGATTTTAGAGAGTTCATAGATCAGTTTGTGATTGTTTTTATTGACGACATCTTGGTTTACTCGAAGACTCCGAGGGAACACAAGGAGCACTTGGAAATGGTTCTGCAGAGGTTGAGAGAGAAGCAGTTGTATGCGAAGTTTTCCAAGTGCGAGTTTTGGTTAGATCGCGTGGTATTTCTGGGTCATGTCATTTCAGCAGATGGCATTTCTGTGGATCCCAGTAAAGTGGATGTTGTTCTGAACTGGGAGCGACCGAGAAATGTGTCTGAGATTCGCAGTTTCTTAGGTCTGGCTGGCTATTATCGTCGCTTCATTGAGAGATTTTCTAGTATAGCGAAGCCGATGACCCAATTGACCCAGAAGGATAGGCGGTTTGTTTGGACTGAGCAGTGTGAGAATGCGTTTCAACTGCTCAAGGAAAAGTTGACTACTGCGCCTGTGTTGGCTCTGCCGACCGGTTCAGGTGGATTTGTGGTTTGTTCTGACGCTTCGCTTAATGGCTGGGTTGTGTATTGATGCAGAGTGGTCGAGTCATTGCGTATGCCTCGCGACAGTTGAAACCGCACGAGACTCGTTACCCCGTCCATGATTTGGAGTTAGCAGCGGTGGTCTTTGCGTTAAAAATCTGGCGTCACTACCTGTATGGCGAGCAGTTTGTGGTGTACTCCGACCACAAAAGTTTGTAGTATCTGTTCTCGCAGCCTGACTTGAACATGAGACAGCGTCGGTGGATGGAGCTACTTAAGGATTTTGATTGTGAGATTAAATACCAGCCTGGGAAGTCGAACGTAGTGGCTGATGCTTTGAGTAGGAAGGCTAGTGAGATGCTTGCCTCGTTGTACATCTCCAAGGACCAAGAGCATCTTAACACTACGGGTTGGAGATTTTACCCGGCTGAGGATTGTGTAATGGTTTCATCGTTCCAAGTGGAACCGCAGATTTTCTCCAGCATTCGAGCAGCTCAAAGGACCGATCCGTCTATCCACGAGTTGAAGTTGAAAGTCAGGGCTGGCGAACTTGAGGATTATTCCGTCTCGTCCGATGGATGCTTGAGATTTCGTGGCAGGTTGGTTGTGCCCAATTTGATTGATTTGAAGGAGGAGATCCTTCGTGAGGCGCATTGCAGCAGACATGGTGTTCATCCTGGTGCACGGAAGATGTACCATGCTTTGAAGCCGCACTTTTGGTGGGCAGGCCTGAAGAGTGACGTTGCGGGTTTCGTTGCTCGTTTTTTGAATTGCCAGATGGTAAAGGCCGAAAGGATGAGACCCGGTGGTCTGTTGCAGAGTTTAGAGGTGCCCCAATGGAATTGGTAGCACATTGCGATGGATTTCGTGACGCATTTGCCTCGTTCCAGCCGAGGATGCGACGCTGTTTGGGTAGTTGTAGACCGTTTGTCGAAGTCTGCATACTTCATTCCCTATGCGATGACCTTCTCGTTGAAGAAGATGGCGAAGCTGTACGTTGATTTTGTTGTTAGATTGCACGGTGTGCCTGTTTCAATCATGTCCGACCGAGATCCGAGGTTTACTTCCAGGTTTTGGAAGAGTTTGCAAACAGCTTTGGGAACCAGATTGGCGATGAGTACCGCGTATCACATGGCGAAGCTGTACGTTGATTTTGTTGTTAGATTGCACGGTGTGCCTGTTTCAATCATGTCCGACCGAGATCCGAGGTTTACTTCCAGGTTTTGGAAGAGTTTGCAAACAGCTTTGGGAACCAGATTGGCGATGAGTACCGCGTATCACCCCCAGACAGATGGCCAATCTGAGCGAACTATCCAGAAGTTGGAGGATATGTTGCGTGCTGTTGTGTTGGATTTCGGAGGTAGCTTGCAAGACGCGTTGTCTTTGGTCGAATTTTCGTATAATAACAGCTACCAAGTGACGATTGGTATGGCGCCTTTTGAGGCTTTGTATGGCAGGAAGTGCAGATCGCCAGTTTGTTGGGAAGAAGTGGGGGAGAAGCAGCTATCTGCCCCTGACTTTATGCAGCAAATGAAAGATCATGTCGATCTAATTAGACAGCGGATGAAAGCTGCCTAGGATCGCCAAGCCAGTTATGCGAATAAGAGGCGTCGACCTCTTGAGTTTCAGGTTGGTGATCGTGTATTTCTCAAGGTTTCTCCGTTTCGTAGTGTGATGTGCTTTGGACGCAAGGGAAAGTTAGCCCCTCGTTACGTTGGTCCGTATGAGATTGTCGAGAAGATTGGCCCTTTAGCGTATCGGTTTTTGTTGCCGTCAGAGTTGTCCTCTCTTGACGATGTGTTTCATGTGTCGATGTTGAGGAAATACGAGCCAGATCCGTCTCATGTGCTTGGAACTGACGAGGTAGATCTAGATCAGTCGTTGAGCTATCAGGAATATCCTTTGCAAATCCTTGGCAGAAAAGAGAAACAGCTGAGAAATAAGACCATTCCGCTAGTAATGGTGCAATGGAGCAAGCATGGTAGGGAAGAAGCTACTTGGGAGCTGGAAGAAAAGATGCAGCGTGAGTGGCCGCATCTGTTTGAGTAGCTGTTGAGCTAGATTATCCCGTAGCTTGTAGTTTTGCTGTATTCCTTCCCTAGATGTTGTAAATTGACTTGCTCAGTTATCTTGAACTCTTGACCTTGTGTTGGGCGAGTTCTGGTGTTAGTTTTTAGTTTCTATTCTGGTCTCTGCTGTTGTTTGTTGTTTCAGAATTGTTGTTTGATTTCGAGGACGAAATCCTTTTTAGTGGGGGAGAAATGTGAGACTTGGATTTGTTAATTGAGATTAATCGTGGGAATTAATCGAATTATAGAGGTTATATCAGTTGTTTAGAGATTTTGTTGGTTTAGAATCTCTGTTTGTATGTTTGAGTTGTATTTTCGGGTCGATTTCCCTCCTTAGAGTAATTCTGGAGAATTTCGTAATTTTGGGTTTAGAGGTATCTGCTGGTAGCAGCTTTGATGACGTCATGCTTTATGTTGGCATCGAAGTCGCTGACGTAAGCTTTGCTGCTGGTAGCTAGCGCGTATTGCTCTTTGTTTTGGTTGCTGTCGACAGCAGTTGGATTGGTTTGTAACGACATTGTTTAGATTAGTAGAAGCGACGCCGTTTCGCTAGCGAGCAGATATCTACTGTTGAGAAGTCTGCCAGTAGGTAGCGTAGGAACCAGTCGTTGAGGAAATTAGCGTGTTTTTGTGATGAGCGCTATACGACATCGTTTTGAGGAGCTAGTGACGTAAGCATATCTGTTTGATTTTGATCAGAAGGCGTCAACGTTAGTCAACGTCACTGTAGCTCGCGACTGGATATCCAGCTGTTGGCAGAAAGTATGACGTAAGCTATTCGACGCCGTTTTAATTAGTTGCAACGCTGCGTTTTAGATGTCACGACTGGTATCAGCTGTTGGAAAGATTTCATGCGAGAGAAATCAGCTGATGGTTTTAGGCGATCAGCTGTTGGCAGTAAAGATTGCGTCACTTGTGCGACGTCGTTTTGTTAAGTCTCTGCGACATCGTTTTGATTTGCATTGTTTGAGAAATCAGCAGTTGGTTCCTTGCGTCTGCTTTCGTAATTTTGGGTTTAGAGGTATCTGCTGGTAGCAGCTTTGATGACGTCATGCTTTATGTTGGCATCGAAGTCGCTGACGTAAGCTTTGCTGCTGGTAGCTTAGCGCGTATTGTTCTTTGTTTTGGTTGCTGTCGACAGCAGTTGGATTGGTTTGTAACGATATTGTTTAGATTAGTAGAAGCGACGTCGTTTCGCTAGCGAGCAGATATCTACTGTTGAGAAGTCTGCCAGTAGGTAGCGTAGGAACCAGTCGTTGAGGGAAATTAGCAGTGTTTTTGTGATGAGCGCTATACGACATCGTTTTGAGGAGCTAGTGACGTAAGCATATCTGTTTGATTTTGATCAGCAGGCGTCAACGTTAGTCAACGTCACTGTAGCTCGCGACTGGATATCCAGCTGTTGGCAGAAAGTATGACGTAAGCTATTCGACGCCGTTTTAATTAGTTGCAACGCTGCGTTTTAGATGTCACGACTGGTATCAGCTGTTGGAAAGATTTCACGCGAGAGAAATCAGCTGATGGTTTTAGGCGATCAGCTGTTGGCAGTAAAGATTGCGTCACTTGTGCGACGTCGTTTTGTTAAGTCTCTGCGACATCGTTTTGATTTGCATTGTTTGAGAAATCAGCAGTTGGTTCCTTGCGTCTGCTGTTTGTAGTGTTCCTGCTGGTTTGTTGGTACCTGCTGATTTTGTCGGTGGATTGTTTTTAAGATTTCAGCAGTTGTGGGAATTATATAGGAATACTTGGTCTTCGATTGAGATACCAGTTTCCATACTTAGCAAATAATTCTTATCTTCGTTCTCTGTTTTCCAAACCCTCGACTACTATTCACCGTGAGCTTCTCCGGTAGATTCCCGTCGATTCCGGCCGTTGTTTTGGACAATTGAGGTAGCGTTGGACTCCTCTTGGAAAGCTCGTTCACCCTATACCAGTTTTGGAGGCTAGTGTTCGCTGAGGAGAGATCGCGAAGCTACTGCTCTCGACCGTGAGTTGTGCGTGCAGGTAGTTTTCGAGTTCAGTTGTTGAGATCTCATTTCCTAGGTGTGATTTAGCTTCCTGTTGAGTTGTATTAGGGTATTAATTGCTGGTTGAGCGTGGGACTCCCAGCCGTGAGCTTTATGTGTTGGCCGTGAGTTTTGGGTTGATGATTCCCTGTATCTTGCGTGTGTTTTACAGGTTGGAATCAATATTATCAGGCTTTGCATTCGGTAATTATTGCACAGTGTTAAGGTACGGATTCGAGCTTGTAAATGCAGCGTAGGCATGGCTTGGATAAAATGGTAGTTGCTGGTTGTTGGCTGCCGTGTGGTGATGCCTTGTGAGGCACTGTTTTTATGAGATGGCTGTGTTTATTGTGTTGTGCATTGGCTGTTGCGCATATGATTATGCTTGTTATTGTCCAGCATGTTGCATACACATATTAGCATCTCATTTCATCTTTTGCAGCCATTGCTTCGTTGTTCTTGCTCTGTTTCTTACCAGGATGCGAGGGCGAGCGGCAATACCGCACTCTCATCTCCCTGCTGGGTTATGTTAGCCCCTATGAGCCGAGTGGTTAACTACCACAGTTCATAGGTTGGGCAACCGCAGGTCGAGTTGTTTGATGCATCTGGTATTCGGGTGTTGTGTCCCGGCGAGTGGCTCATTACCACACTTGGAACACACCCAGTGGCCACCGTTGTTGCAGATTTCGTTGAGCTGTGCATTGAGTTCCTTGACTTCCTTTCCAGTTGGAGTCAGTTATTGTTGTCCTGCATCTCATGCATAGCATCTGCATTTTATTCTTGCTGTTTACTGCTGATTTATAGTTGCTCTCCGTACTGGGGTCTGACCCCATGTCCCTCTGGGGCTTGGTTTGTTTTCCTTGCCTGTTGTTGTCCAGGTTATACAGCTGGTCATGGTGCTGGCCCAGCTGGTGGTGCCCAGGAGGTGGTTGAGTATCCCAGTAGTGTATAGCATATATTTATGTATCAGTATTGTTAGCCAGGGGGATGCCCTGTGCTTTGTCGTTGTATCCAGTGTGTGGAGTATGATACATGTATTGCTGCTATACTTGGTTGTTGTATTGATGCGTTGGTTTCATAACTGGGATATAGTTTGAGTATCGCATTATTTTAAATTATATGTTTTAAACCGTCGGGCCTAAAAGCGAAAATTTTACCCACTTTTTGGATAGCTTCCGCATGTGTTTGTCTGTTTAGAGCACGAGGCCTGACATTTTTTTTTTAAATCAACTACTAAATTGTTGAATTTGGTGATGGGAGGTTATTGCACAAATTTAAAATTTTTTATCAACATAGAGAGCGAATGAATGGAGAGCCATGTGAAAATAAATAGAAGTACTAAGTTGAAGTTATTAGGGATAAGTGGATACGTTATATACATGGTTATTTGGTATAGAAGTTACATAAGCAGTTAGGAAGTTAAATGAAAGCTAAATAGCCTTATTCATACATAGTCTTGTATTATGTACAAGTACGTTAATTCATTCTTAGCAGTAATGAATTCTCAATTTCGAATCTTAAGATCAAATCTTTGATATGGTATTAGAGCACTACGGCCTTGTATAATTCTTTAATTTGATCTCTCGAATCTTTTCGCCGTTCACTTTCATGGCTGCAAGTTTTGGTTCTTCCACTCGTTTCAATGGTTTGTCCGCCATTGATGATCCTTCTAGTCTTTACTTGTTACACGATTCGGATAGTCCAGGGATGGTTCCAGTTTCTCAGTTATTCACGGGAGAGTATTATGCATCCTGTAATCGAGCGATGATGATTGCTCTTTCTGTCAAAAACAAACTCGCGTTTGTTGGCGGTTCCATTCGTAAACCGTCTCCTACATATGTTCATCTAGTACTTCTTGGAGCAACAACAATAATATCGTCATATCTTGGATCTTGAATCTATTTCTAAGGAGATTTCAATCTGTTGAATTAATTCATGTTCAACTAGATAACTTAATTCTGATTGTGGAAACATATCAAAAATTATCTTTAGTCACTGATTCTTATACGAAACTTTGAATAGTACAAGAAAAGAGCTAAAATTGCTACAGAACCTTCAATAAGCACCCAGACCTTACCATTGATGGTGTGCATACTTTTAGGTGTGTGTTTAGGAACCAAAAACCACTATTTCATAGATGATTTGTGACATCAACAAATCTATTGTTATGAGATGAACAATATAATCTATACACTTTGGATTTTTGGTCATACCCGATGAAAATTTATAGTTTTGGGTCTAGTTTCTTTTCTTGTGAATTGTAGACTCTTGTTTTTTATGCGCATCGCCAAATGCCTATATGTTGCAAACTTGATTTCCAACCTTACCATAATTCAAATGGTGTCTTTGGACAGCCTTGGTCGGAACTCAGTTTAATATATATAATGTCCTTTTAAGAGCATCAGTCCACAAGGACTTGGGAAGTTTGTAGTTGTTTTGTAAGAACCAGACATAGTATGTTGGGAAAATATTCTAAGTTTTGATGAACACAAAAATCAGCTCAGAGGCTATCAGATCAGATAAGGCGTAGGGAACGCAACAAAACAGATTAGGCTAAGTACAGTAAAATAGTCTTTAGAACAGTTCAAATCAGACCACGTTAAGTAAGGACAACTTAGCCTTTGGACTAGTTCAGAAGGGCAATCAGATCACAGCGGGGTGGAGCTTCGTGAACATATTGATATAGATCATAGCAGGTTCCACCAAGTATCTTGAAGCCCTAGAACAGTTCGGATCGGATCTTAGGAGAGAACATATCTGCTTAGAAGTTTTGACAGAACGTATCAGATCAGAGAGGAGATTTGAAATAGTTCAAGAGCATAACTGAAACGAACCAGACTCTAGAATTTTTTTTAAAAACACGTGGGGAAAACATAACTTAAAGTATGGCTCGTTACTTTCTAAAACATTGATAAATCATTTTCCCAAAAGCACTTTTAAACATAAATAAGGAAATATTTAAAACGTTAAAGCATCCAACATACTAAAATCACTGAGTAAAATACTGAAAGTAACATGTTTAAAAACCAATATCTAAAACTGTATATGGCAGAACTAAAACATAAAAGCGATCACGGGGTACTGCTGCAGCAGGCGCTCAGAGGTCCTCACCTCCAGTCGGAATATACTCAATGATAGGATCAATATGGATCGAAAATAGTTCTAGAAGTTCAGAAGGGGGGGGGGTTGAATGAACTCCTTGAGATTTTAAATTTTTGAAACCTTAAAACAATTTTTACAAGCGCCTCGCTTAACTTAAATATGTGTTACCAGATTTAAGGTATCTCAGTCCAAAAGCTGATTTCTCGACTAACAGTAAATGTGCGGAAATAAGTCGATTAACCAGTGAACAGTGTAAATGTAAATACGATGCAAATAATTAAAAGTGCAAGGGTCAGAATTTGTTTCTGAAAGTTCGGATATCAAATCCTACGTCTCCCCTTCTTCCTTTGCAGGAAGGTATCACTAGAAGAATTTGATGCACACAGCTTCTGTCTACACCCAGTCACCAAGCCTCGCTCAAGATGAACTCCTAGCAACTTCAACTACAAGAAGATACGACTGCTGAATACAATCAATGTGAGTTTCAAGACTGCTTCACACAGCAAGTCTTTTACAGATTCAAAGATAAATATTACAATGAAAACGATGTTATTGAGTACTGTAGATCTTCTGGTTCTTTTATCAACAAGAACTGTTTACAAATGTAAACCAGAACATAACTCGAAGGTTAAGAACTATGAAGGCTAAACTTTAATGTTCTTCGAGTTGAAATACTGGACTTTAGAAAATATTTGCAATGACAATTTCCAGTAAGTGTATGAGAGCTTTTTGATTGACAAAGAGTGAGCGTTGTAAAAAACTGATAGCGTTGAGAGCAAAAGGTAGCGGAGAGACTCATCATTTGAGTTCTTCAGCCTTTTATACTCTTTGTCTTCAACGGTCATTAAATGTAGCCAGTAGAGATAAGCTCTTTCGCATATCTTCATCGTATCATAGCATTTAATGCTCCATTAATGCCATGCAAAAGGTAAACTGCGCTTGTCAGGGCTAAATTGACTTATATACCAAAGCGGGCATTCATCGTATCAAGCATTCTGCGCACTGTGTAATTTTACACAAAATAGCTCTGATCTTTTCTCCTTAATTCAAGATTTTTATACGATATAAACTGTGACCGTTGATTCTCTCTAAATAATTCTTTGATAACTTCTGAAGATGTTCGAAGCTTACTTCTATTTCAATAGAGAAAACTGAAATTTACTCTCTTTATCATATCTGAGATATCTCCGTTACTCTGTCATGTATTGAGAAGTGAGCGACTTCTGAAAGTATACTGTTCCTAAGTCTGAATCAAACACTTCTGACAACCTCAAATCTGATGTACTCTGTTAGCTCTGTAACCACTTTCTGAAATACTAAGATCTGAAGTAACTTGAGAGAAATCTGTTTACACTCTCAAATCTGAATAATATCACTTGAGTCAATATAACGGAATCTGGTACTGAGAGGTCTGAATACTTTTCAATACTGAAATCCTGAGCCGAATTCTCAACTGATCCAAATAACCAAATCTGATTCGAAAACATCAACCCGATAAAAGAATTCTGAATCTCTGAATACTTAACTCAAATACAGATATCTTACTGTAGTTTCTGAATCAAATCTGAAAGTCTTCAAAACTGAACAACTGTCCCGATAACTGAATACTTGACTCGATGTCTGAACACTTCCCGATGAGTCAACTCAGAAGTCAACGCTTAACTCAGAACTCTCTAAACTGGACAACTGTAACTAAAAAGCATGACGTCACGAGATCTGAAAGGTTCAATGCTCTTGTCTTCTGCGAAACTCTCAATGACGTCACGGAATCTGAAATCTTCAATTCTCTTATCTTTTAGAAATACTTAAGATCAGTTCTCAGTCTTATTTTGTTATCACCAAAACTTATAAATTTTATCTTAACACTCGTCGACACGATCATCACCTGCACCATTTAAACCTATTGAACCTTGAGGCTCAGCATGCTCTATCGTAATACATAACAAAGTACATACTAATAAAATCGCATGCAAGCACATACTTGTAATTAAAATAACGTTAAAGCGTGAATGCGTGCATGATCTTAAAACATTTCTTCATATATTTCATATCATAACATATCATATAACATATAAGGCATGGCACAACATAACCTGAAAAACGTATGAGTCGTATCAGTGAATGTGAGCGGGCTTATGACTGATCAGTCGTAATAACCAACGTACGTGGCGGTGTGATTTACCCCGATATCACACGAGGATCCCTATATGTCACACCTCCTATAAAATGCCACTTCACCCCGATATCACACGAGGATCCATAGGCCCTATAATTATACGTTAAAACAGGGGATTCCCGGGCCCGGCTACCCGACTAACTCCCATCATAAAACTTTGCCACATCACTTCAATCCCTCGGGTTTTAACTTAAAAAGAGACATGCCTGATCGTTTCATAAAATCTCATGATGCATGCATTTTTTAAAATCATACAATTTAAAAGCTTCGCCCGTTAACGTATAATTAATTTTTTCTTTAAAACATTTACGTACATAGAATACTATATATATGATTAATTATACATTTACGGGCTTCTACATTTTATAACTTCGGTTGAAGATTGATTTCGGGGCCTGGCTCACCACTTCTAGACTAACCATCGCTCTAAACTTAGCCGATGAAACGAATGTTCACCTTCTTTAAATATTTTTTCCTAATTAAATTAAATTTAGACTTCTAAAAATCAAGGCTAAAAGGGACTAATTAAAACCAATTTTGACTTCTAGAAATCAATTTGGACTTATTAAAAATCGATTTTGACTTCAATAAAATTCCAAAGGCCCTAATTTTGACTAAAAACTTAAAATAACCATAACTTAAATTATTTAAAAGGTTTGACTCAATTTTGACCTTCTGGCTATTTTCTTTAAAATTGGACCTTTGACATACTAATTAAAATAACAGGTCCATAATTAAAATAACTTGGACCGATTTTAAAACATTTGACTCGAGACTCGAAGAACCGATCCGATCTAACCGAACCAACCAAAACCGGTTCACTTAGACCAAACCAATTCTCCAAAAAGAACCCTAGCCCGTCGCACACACACCATGCAGCGCCGCCCCAAACAGCAGCCATTCTTCACGTTCGACCTCCTGCTCCGGCCACCATGGCCAGAGCCCTTCCGGCTGGACCACCCCTTGGTCTAGCCGGTCCTAACCTAACCGACCATGGCACAAACGAGCACGCATGAAGGAGAACAACCCGCTCAAAGATGGCTCATGGCGCTCCGCAGAAACAATCAGCGCGCGGTGTTCCCCTTCTAGCCTATGGTTCAAACAAAATCTCCCATATATGGACCACTCCTAGCCCTCCTTAGGACCCTCTTGAGCCACCTAAGATCGAGCCAAGGTCCCTTAGGCAGCCCCTAAACCGAAGCCATGCAAGAAGAGTTCAAAACCGTGAGAGGTGTCATGAGATAATGCATAAAACGTTATCATAGGTGTAGAGATCCGAGACATTCACATAGATTCATGCATGTTTTCATAAAAACAGATTACTAAGATTTAAATGGCGAGCAAGAGAATTTATATCACATGCCTGGGTTGAAGAAGATGTAGATTTGCGAGGTACGGGCGTTGTAGGCACGAGATCGGGGCGCAACCGGCTTTGGATCGTCAAGCTCCTTCAATGGAGGAGGGTTCGAATTTTTTTGTGTGTTAATGGAGGAGGGGGACGGCTGGTGAGTGAATATGATGATAGGTTTAGTGTAGATTTGTGTTTAAGAAAAAATGAAAGTGCCTAATATGACCCCTATCGTTTTAATCATGAAAAATACAAGCTTGCCACTCTAATTAAATTAAAAAGATGCTTAAAACTCATATTTGGGCTTTAATGGTTACATAATTTCGAAATCTAGGCCTCCTCATAATTTAAAATGTCCAAAAACTCAATATATCAGCCCGTATAGGCGAAAAACGGGTTCCCTCAAAAATAATTATAAAAATCCTAATTTTCAGAAATTTCTGCTTAAAATAAAATAATTTCATTCTTAAAATCCCACAACTTAAAAATCTCAAATTATTTTCATTCTGATCGACCCTAATCTCGTCCACACGTCGTAGCTCAAACAGGCTGAAAAATAACACAAGCATACCATGCAGCATAAAATCATAAATAAATCACATAAAATGGCATGTAATCGTCTGAAAACATTTTTCCCCTAGTCATGCACTCATTTCTACGTAGTCAGGAAATTCTAGGCGTTACAATAACAGAGTATGTGGAGCTTCATGGATCAGATCAGGTCCAAATCAGATCAGAAGGAAAGTTGAACAGAGCAGTCTTCGAGATAATGACTTGACAAAAGGTGTATAGCATATATGCTTTTCAGCATAAAATCAGATACGTCAGAGTCTTAAACGAGACTTGCTAATTTGGGAAATATTTAATGAAACAGTACGGGTCAAAGGACGACCATTAAATGCTTATTAAATTTATGAACAAGGATTCAAAAATGAGTCCACCGGACACATTTATTATCATTTGACTCCTCAAATATAAAAAGTAACACGTGTAAATGAATATACGACGATGATACAATAAATGATACGACAAAATGCAATCTGCGCAACTGCACATGCGAATTTTTCCTCTCAATCAGAAGATTTTTTTTCTTTTTCACTTTGAATCTTCTGTAAAGTATTTGAGCTGAGTGTTGAGTACTATAGGCTTTGTATTGAACAGATTATATTATCAGAAGCCTTTCTCAAATTTGTTTTCATAATCTGCGTGCTGCATTTGGGAGTTCACAGCCTGCGTGCTGTTTGTGAATCTACTAGGAGTTCAGATCGAGTGTTGTTTGACTGAGTGGATTAGGATACTGTATATTCTACATCAAAGTATTCTAGTGGAAATATTTCTAGTTTGAAATAAGGGGAGACGTAGAAGCGTTGCTTCAAACTTCCATAAACAAACTCGATTCTCTCATTTGCTTTTACTATTTCAGTTTGGATACAAACTCCTTTTTAGTTCACTACACAAACTGTGATCTTTCCGTATAAATTATTTATTAAGAGAGAAGATCGGATAGAGTACAAGAATTAGTTTTTAACGAAGCTAATCCTAAAATCGTTTTAAAATACAAAAGTTTTTCAAAAGAGTTTATTCACCCCCTCTAAACTATAAATCGTGTTTTACAACTCTAACAAGTGGTATCAGAAGGCCTTTATGTTCTAATTCAGGCCGAACTTCGATCCTATATTTCCATCATAGTGTATTGGGCAACAATGTCTATTTCTTGAAAAAATTTTACTAAAGGCCCAAGAGCTTGTTCATTCTTAGTGTATACACCATAATATTCACCACAACTATCAGTTCTCACGATCATGATTTGTTTATCACATTATATTTTACTTCAGCCTTGAAAATTTTAAAGGCATTCTGAAACGAACTGTACTCAAGAATTTTTTTTTTTGAAATAAAATGCGGAATAAACATTCTTTAAAGTATATAAATTTCAACCCTTAATAATCTTTCATCAACATCACTTTAAAACGTAAATAAATAGATATCTCAAAAGGTTAAATCATTCATACTGGATTAAAAATCAGAGTAACTAAAAAGTTGCGGAAAACTGAACATTTCTAATAAAATAAGTGAAAGCATCTGAGTGGTCACGGGGTAGCAGCTGCAGCGGGCGATCAGAGGTCATCACCACCAGTCGGAATAAAATCATCTGCAGCATCACCTGCACCATTTAACCTAGTGAGCCTAAAGGCCCAGCATACTCTATCTGGTAATAACAAGGTACATATAATAAAACCGCATGCAAGCACATACATATCGTAAAATAGCTTTAAACATGCATGCATGGATGATCGTAAGTCATGGAATCAAAACAATTCGTAACAGTACATGACCGTATATCATAACATAATTAGGCATGAACATAACTTAACATAAAAGACGTTTGAGTCGTATCCATGATGTGTGGGCCATTACATTAACGATTGATCAATCATAAGAACCAACGTACGTGACGATGCGGTTCATCCGACCTTACCTCGGGATCCCTCACACCTTTATGTTGTCACTTCACCATGCCGTGAACACATGGATCCATAAGCTTATTATAACATTAACAGAGGTTCATCAGGCCTGGTATCCAGATTCCGCTCATCATTACTTGCCACAAACCAATTCAATCCCTCAAATTTTTTTTTCTTCCATGCCTTTAACGTTTCGTAAAATTTTCATGATGCATGTACGTCATAAATATGCAATTTAAAAGGATTAGCCCGTCAATATATATTTAATTACTTCATTAAACATTAACATATTCATACACGTAAAACGCTACATATATAATTAAATATATATTTACGGGCTTCTAATTCCTCCATCCCTCAGTCAAGGACTGATTCAAGTGACTGACCCACTAATTCTAAGGACAAAAGCCTAGACCTGGATCTTTAACTGTAATTTAACCCCAAACTCTAGTTGACCCATTAAACTTAAATTTAATTACAAAATTGATAAAAGTACTCGGTCCTTCAACTTAAAATCAGACATTGAAACTGGACAAAAATAACAATCCCGTTGACTAAAAGTTAGACTTTAAAATTTGACACAATCATTAGGCCCATAAATAAAAGAGATTTTGATTTTAAAAGTTGACTTAAAAATATTCAGCCCAAACGCTTAAAATCGACTTTAAACTTTAAAATAAAAACACCCGGTCCAGAAACAAAATAACTCGGACCCAACTTAAAATAATTTAACCCGACCCTCGACTATCCCGAACCGGTCTAGCTGGACCGACACAACCGGCGCAACCGAACCGGCCGAACCACTAAACCCTAGCCGCCGCCGCCAACAACCACCCGCGACTTCTTCCCTTCGTTCGCTGTTCCGGACGCCCTTGGCCAGAACCCCGTTGGCAGGACCACCCCCAGGTCCGACCGGTTCCTCTAGACTGAGCCACGGCTCAAACGATGGCTCGCATGGCTCGGTCAACACACACAAAGGAGGTCGCCGAGCGCCGCACGAGAAAGGCCAGCTTGTCTCGGCCTTGGATCGACCAGGCAGTCGAGCCCCCCTTCCACCTAGCCTTGGACCACCACTGAACCACCATGACTCGAACCCAAGCCCCATGAACCATCCATGACTGAAGAACATCAAGAAGTGAATCAAATACGTGTTAAGAATCATGATACATGCATGGATCTCAAACAACAAGCATAGATCTAATCATAATACAAAATTCATGCAACATCATTTAAAAACAGTGTACTACAATTTAAATGGTAAGAAAGAGGAATAATAGTGTGTGCCTTTTTGAATAATTACATAGGATACACATTATCGGGAAGGAGGACTCGAGATAGGGACGATCAAACGTGAAATGTCAGGGCAGGTGCTCAAAATCATAGATTAATTACTCAATTAATCACAATTACATGGAAGCGAAAATATGGATTAAAATTTTTCGTTTTGGGCCTGAGCTAAAATCATCTCTTAAAGTACGAACATAATTAAAATAAGGATTTTAACTAAAAAATTCAAACAACAACAATCTCAAAATATATCCAAATATGTGTCAATCAGATCCCCAAGTACAATAATCACGCAGGGCATCCCCTGGTTCAATAATACAATACATAATATATATAACTGGGACTCAAAATGGGGATCTACCAGCTGATGCTCCACTCAGTCCAGCTGGATTACTTGAAGACCCTGCAAAGGGCAACACAGACATAAGCAGCCCAAAGAGAAAATAAAACGAGGTCAAACCTCAGTACGAAGAGTATCGATAAAGCAACAATCATATTAGAAATGCAATATTTCAAACGTGCAATGCATGAGGGCTACAAAGAATCATCAGTAAGCAAGGAACAATGACTCAGATGTGCAATAAAAAATCTCAATCATCAATCAGAATCCAAATCATAGCGACTCAGTTGGCTATCGCAATTCAGCGACGATATTGGACTCTCAGCACGACGACTCAGCCGACAAATTGCGACTCAGCAATTATCAGGTCTCAAAGAATACAGGCTCAATATGCTATGCGTGAATGCCAAGCAAAATCATGCTCACCACAAATAAATATAATTCACACACATAGGCAATTAAGCACACGAATCATCTAATACATAAATCACAGTAGCTAACACACGAATAAATATTTTCAAACTGATATTAAAGCTGCTAATATAAGCTCACTCGTACCTTCCTCTCGGCATGGATATTACCTCAACAGATCGCACGAGGACAAGAACACAGCACCAACAGCCCGTACAAGTCTACTACCCTACCCGCTCACGGCGAACTCAATAGAAGCTGCTCAATAAATTACAGTGCTAAAACCTGCTAAACAAAACTCAACCAGCTTAGGGAAAAGTTCAACAGAACAGAGCTGAGAGCTACCAACTCACCCAGCTCAAACCGATCCCTCAATCACGATAACCAGCTCTAAACGAAACGTAAAGCACTAATCAACGCTTACCCCATATCTGAAACGGAACAGATGAACTATAGGCCGGTAATCGCGAAAATGTTCAAACGCTTCAACCACATCGCACCCACTCGACAAGTCGGCCCAAGACTCCAAGGTCGTATCAAACGAAAGGTCTTGGTTAAAGGAACCCAGCGCCACAAGCCTTGCTCCCAATGGCGGCATAAATTGACGACAATCGTAAGAAATCAAGTACGATGAACAGTAAGGGTTTGGAATCAGTTCGTAACGAAAATTCTTTGGAAGAAGATAAGAAATATCGGGTCTAAAATTGGCCAAGTGTTGATCGACACTTATATTTATCTCCCAGTCAACGCTACAGTAAAAGTCAACCAGCTCAGATCTTAGTACTACACCAGATCTGACTCCTCTATGCTATACCAGCTCGCGACCACGAAACGACGTCGCACAGGAATCCAGCTCTAAACAAACAGATCATGCGTACCCATCGTACAGCTCAGTACATACGCACAGATCAGCTCTTGGATCCAACAGATCATGCCACGTCGATAGATCACGCTAGCGACGCACAGCTTAGCTTACTACCAACCAGCGTCTAAGCTGATTTTGCCAAACAACATCGCACGGCCTCCATCTCGTGACAACCAGATCGTGCATACGTTGACCAGCTCACACACATCGAGCTCTCGCCTAATCTGGAAACCATAAACCCACCGGTGTACTCCAAAATCATGAACCTGTCCGGTCCACACAGTACCACCTGCTCGCGCACCTGTAAGCCGTTTTCCATCCATTCGCTATTCCAAAAGCTCGGAGCTATTCCATCCCAAATAAGCTCGCGCTAGGGATAGTAGAACAGATCACACATTAGACAGCTTACACGTACTGGGCATTTCTCTCCAAAGCTGAAATCTTCACGGCTCTTATCCATTCTAACAACTTCATGCCTGCTCCACTTTATATCCAACTCGAAGATCATCAACAGCTCAGACCAATCTCCTAAGCTGAATACCTGATAGTTCACGTCTCCCTTGGTTAATCCTCATCCAACAGCTTACACCATTAAGTCTTGCTATTTCCTCTAATCTTCTCATAATATGCCACTATTAAATCTGTTAATTACAGTCCTCACATCCTCTCAACCTTAAGAGATTTCGTCCTCGAAATCAAATGATGAGTACCGATCAAAAATTAAAGAAAACCAGAGATCACCAGGACTGAAATATAACGATCCAACATTCCTAATATATCCAAGGTAACTCAATGCAAATCAGCAGACTAGTAAATTACCTGAATCAATACTGCGTATGCTCAAATATATGAGGCCAATCCTGTCTCATCTTTTCTTCAACTTCCCAGGTAGCTTCCTCTCTATGCTTGCTCCATTGGATCATCACCAACGGAATAGTCTTTTTTCTCAACTGCTTCTCCTTCCTATCCAGAATCTGCATCGGATATTTAATATAACTCAGGGTTGAATCCAGCTCAACTTCATCAGTCCTTAGCACATGGGACGGATCTGATTCATATTTTCTCAATATTGACACATGAAACACATCAGCAGGCAGTGGCAATCGATAAGCCAAGGATCCAATCCTCTCAATAATCTCGAATGGGCAAATAAATCTAGGAGATAACTTACCCTTAAGTCTGAATCTCATTACGCTCTTGAATGGAGAAACTTTCAGAAATACTCGATCGCCAACCTAAAATTCCAAAGGCCTACGCCTCTTGTTAGCATAATTGGCTTGAAGATATTGTGCATCCTTCATTCTGCTTCGAATCAGCTCAACTTGATCCTTCATATGCTGCACAAGCTCAGGGGTAGACAGTTGTCTCTCACCAACTTCTTCCCAACAAATCGATGATCTACACTTTCGTCCGTACAAAGCTTCGAATGAGGCCATCCCGATATTCACTTGGTAGCTATTATTGTATGAAAATTCAACCAGGAATAAAGAATCCTGCCTGCCACCACTGAAATCCATCACAATAGCTCGTAGCATGTCCTCCAAAGTTTGAATAGTTCTCTCGGATTGGCCATCCGTCTGGGGGTGTAAGCTGTACTCATAGCCAATCTTGAACCCATCGCTGCTTGAAAGCTCTTCCAAAATCGGGAAGTAAATTGTGGATCTCTATCAGACTATCGAAACCGGCACTCCATGAAATCTAAACACATGATCAACGTACAGTCTCGCCATCTTCTTCATGGAACATCTCATGTCATAGGGTATGAAATGGGCTGACTTCGAAAGCCTGTCAATCACCACCCAAATCGCATCACATCCCCTATTCGAATGATGTAAATGAGTCACAAAATCCATGGAAACGTGCTCCCAATTCCATTGAGACACTTCTAAACTCTGCAACAGTCCACTCGGTCTCATCCTCTCGGCCTTGACCTGTTGGCAGTTCAAACATCGTGCTACAAATCCAGAAATATCGTTCCTCATACCTTCCCAGCAGTAGTGTGACTTCAAGGCATGATACATCTTCTTCTTGCCCAGATGCACACTATAACGACTACAATATGGCTTCTCTCAGATCAATCAGGTTTGGAACTACCAATCTACCACGAAATCTCAGACATCCATCAGAAGCAACAGTAAAATCTCCCGACTGATCATTCTGGGCTTTTATCTTCAACTCATGAATTGTACGGGTCAGTCCTCTCTGCTGCTCTAATGTCTGCCATAATATGTGGTTCCACCTGAAAGGAAGAACTATGAAGTACTGATCATCTGGCTGAAAACGCCAACCAGAAGTCCCCAAATGCTCATGGATCATGGATATAATCAACGACGTTAGCATCACAGATTGAGCTTTCCTACTCAAAGAATCTGCCACTAAGTTCATTCGTCCAGGCTGATACTGAATCTCACAGTAAAAATCCTTGAGCAACTCCATCCAACGATGCTGTCTCATGTTCGAATCTGACTGAGTGAAGATGTACTTCCGACTCTTGTGATCTGTATACACCACAAATTGCTCGCCATACAAGTAATGACGCCAAATCTTCAAGGCAAAAACTATAGCAGCCAAATATAGATCGTGAATGGGATATCTCGTCTCATGGGGTTTCAACTGTCGAGACGCATAGTCTATCACACGGAATCTCACAGTAAAAATCCTTGAGCAACTCCATCCAACGATGCTGTCTCATGTTCGAATCTGACTGAGTGAAGATGTACTTCCGACTCTTGTGATCTGTATACACCACAAATTGCTCGCCATACAAGTAATGACGCCAAATCTTCAAGGCAAAAACTATAGCAGCCAAATATAGATCGTGAATGGGATATCTCGTCTCATGGGGTTTCAACTGTCGAGACGCATAGTCTATCACACGCCCATTCTGCATCAATACACAGCCCAAACCACTCAAAGAAGCATCGGAACAAACCACAAAACCTCCAGATCCCGAAGACAATGCAACACAGGAGCAGTAGTCAAATTCTCCTTGAGCAATTGGAAACTCGACTCACACTCATCTGTCCACAGAAATCTTCTATCCTTCTGTGTCAACTGCGTCATCGGCTTGGCTATTGAAGAAAAGCCCTCAATGAAACGTCTGTAATAGCCAGCTAAACCCAAGAAACTACGAATCTTTGAAAAATTCCTAGGTCGCTCCTAGTTAAGAACTGCTTCGACCTTACTCGGATCCACCGAAATACCTTTCTTAGAGATGACATGACCCCAAAAGATTACTTTATCTAATCAAAATTCACAATTACTGAACTTCTAATAGACCTGTGAGTCTCTCATTTTCTGCAACACCAACCTCAAATGCTCTTGATGCTCTCTATAGCTCCTCGAATACACCAGAATATCGTCTATGAAGACAATCAAAAAATGATCTATAAACTCGCTAAAGACGTGATTCATCAAATCCATGAAGATAGTAGGAGCCTTCATAAATCGAAACGGCATCACAAGAAACTCATAATGCCCGTATCTAGTTCGGAACGCCGTCTTCGACACATCAGCGTCTATAATCCGCAACTGATGATAACCAGATCGTAGATCAATCTTGGAGTACACTGCCGATCCCTGCAGCTGATCAAACAGATCATCAATTCTTGGCAACGGGTACTTGTTCTTGATCGTTGCTTTATTCAGCTGTCGAAAATCCACGCACATCCTCATAGATCCATCTTTCTTCTTCACGAAGAGAATCGGAGCTCCCTAAGACGACGTACTCGGCATAATAAATCCCTTCTCTACAAGTCACGCAACTGGTCCTTAAGTTCCTTCAACTCAGCTGACGCCAACCGATATCAGGCTCTCGAAATCGGGGCAGTTCCTGGCACCAACTCAATGCTAAAATCAATCTCTCATCTCGGAGGGAATCTAGGAATCTCATCCAAAAACACATCTGGGAACTCTCGGACAATCGGGATATCACTCAACTCTATCCGCGATTCTTGGGAAACATCCAGGGCATAAATCATGAACCCTGAATTCTCTAGTGACAACAAACTAAACATCTCCATGGCTGACATCAATGGAATCTTTGATATTGAATGAGCACCGTAGAAATCCCACTTTTCCCCAAATTGAGGTCTAAACCTCACTACACCATGGAAAAAATCAACAGTCGCTCTATAAACAGACAACACATCCATACCCAAGATGCAGTCCAAATATCTAATCTCCAGAGAAATCAAATTCTTCACCAGCACATTCTCATCAAATCGAATCATACAATCCACAATCACCTCATGGGACAACAACCACATACCAGCAGGAGTAGAAACAGATACAACATCACACAGTGGGGTAAAGCTCAACCCACAATCATACACAAACAACTCAGATATAAAAGAGTGTGATGCTCCAGTATCAAACAAAACTCGTGCAGGAAATTCAAACATAGAGCAAGTACCTGCAATAACTCATCCAGTCATATCATCAGCTTGCTCTCTCTTCAAGTCATTTAATTGAGCTTGTTGAGGTCCAGAAAACTGAGGTCTAGAAGATCCTCCGAACCTAGACGGTTCTCGTGGTTGAAATCCTGATCGTTGGGACTGGACAAAAGGTTGCGGTCTTTGCGAAGAACCACCACCTGAACCTTGTTGCGACTGATTTGAGGGTTGTCCCCCCATCAACGGACAAACTCGAGCAAAATGTCCAGGCTACCCAAACCTATGTCAAAGGCCCTTAACTCCACGACACTGAGAAGTCATATGTCTACCTCCACACTTTGGAAACTACGTCCAGCTGTCGATTGAACCTGATTCTGTGCTTCCAAAAGACTCTCCTTGATGTCCACCGCCCTATCCACTGCCTCAACATAATTCGCAAGAGAACCATCTAACACAATTCGGAAAATTTGGGTCTCAATCCTCTCAGAAAATTGTTCCTCATCGTCCTCTCCTGATTAGCAACGTGGGAAATATACGACAGAAGCGAGGAAAACTGTCTAGCGTACTTGGCCACCCTCATGTTCCCTTGCTTCAGATTATCAAACTCTCTTTCACGGTTATTGTAGTACAACTCAGGGGTATACTCCTGACGAAAACCTACGCAAAATCGATCCCATGAAATCAAACTCCACTCTCTCTCATGACTTGGGAAGTACCCTTCCACCAGCGTTGAGCATGATCCCTCAACTGCAAAACAGTCAATTTCAGTCTCCTCTCCTGAGAATACTCCCACGTGTCAAACAATTCCTCCATATGCTCCAACCAGCCTTCAGCCATCAGACCACACTAAGCTCCAGTAAACGAGGGGGATTCGTCCGCTGAAATGTAGCCAACACTAGTTCCATCTCGCCTATCTGCCTAGTCACATCTTCCACCTCAACCTCTGCCTGTCTAGCTCGACGACGCAAAGGCACACTCTTCTGCTCAACATCCTCATCACTTCCCAGGGCTCTAGACTCCCCAACTACCTGCCTAGCGATTCTACTTCTACCTCTCCTCGGTGGCATCTACCAACACTCAAAGGTAAGAACCAAAAGCAGATAATTAACAGAGGCAATAAACACAACCACATAGTCAATCACAAACAAAACTCAAACTCTGTGCCTAGAATCAAGTGTGAGGAAAAGAATCGAGGTTATCCCAGTTTAAACTTCGATACCAAAATGTCAGGCCCGGTGCGCAAAATCATATATTAAGTACTCAATTAATCACAATTACATGGAAGCGTAAAATATGGGTTAAAATTTTTCGTTTTGGGCCTGAACTAAAATCATCTCTTAAAATACGAACATAATCAAAATACGATTTTAACTCAAAAATCCAAACAACAACAACCTCAAAATATATCCAAGTATGCGTCAAATACAGATCCCCAAGTACAATAATCACGCAAGGCATCTCCTGGTTCAATAATACAACACATAATATATATAACTCGGACTCAAAATGGGGATCTATCAGCTGATGCTCCACTCAGTGCAGCTGGATTACCAAAAGACCCAGCAAAGGCCACCACAGACCAAATCAGCCCAAAGAGGGAAAATAAAACGAGGTCAAACCTCAGTACGAAGAGCATCGATAAAGCAACAATCATATCAGACATGCAATATTACAAATGTGCAATGCATGAGGGCTACCAAGAATCATCGGTAAGCAAGGCACAACGACTCAGCTGTGCAATAAAATCTCAATCATCAATCAGAATCCAAATCAGAGAGACTCAGCGACGACATTGAGTCTCAGCATGGTGACTCAGCCGACAAATCGCGACTCAGCGATTATCAGGTCTCAACAGGCTCAATATGCTATGCGTGAATGCCAAGAAAAATCATTCTCAGGACAAAATAAATATAATTCACACACATAGGCAATGAAGCACACGAATCATCTAACACATAAATCACAGCAGCTCACACACGAATAAATATTTTCAAGCTGATATTAAAGATGCTAATAAGCTCACTCGTACCTTCCTCTCGGCATGGATATTACCTCAACAGACCGCACGAGGACAAGAACACAGCACCAACAGCCCGTACAAGTCTATTGCCCTACCAGCTCACGGCGAACTCAACAGAAGCTGCTCAATAAATTACAGTGGTAAAACCTGCTAAACCAAACTCAACCAGCTTAGGGAAAAGTTCAACAGAACAGAGCTGAGAGCTACCAACTCACCCAGCTCAAACCGATCCCTCAATCACGATAACCAGCTCTAAACGAAACGTAAAGCACTAATCAACGCTTACCCCATATCTCAAACGGAACAGATGAACTATAGGCCGGTAATCGCGAAAATGTTCGAACGCTTCAACCACATCGCACCCACTCGACAAGTCGACCCAAAACTCCAAGGTCGTATCAAACGAAAGGTCTTGGATAAAGGAACCCAGCGCCACAAGCCTTGCTCCCAATGGCGGCATAAATTGACGACAATCGTAAGAAATCAAGTACGATGAACAGTAAGGGTTTGGAATCAGTTCGTAACGAAAACTCTCTGGAAGAAGATAAGAAATATCGGGTCTAAAATTGGCTAAGTGTTGATCGACACTTATATTTATCTCCCAGTCAACGCTACAGTAAAAGTCAACCAGCTCAGATCTTAGTACTACACCAGATCTGACTCCTCTATGCTATACCAGCTCGCGACCACTAAACGACGTCGCACAGGAATCCAGCTCAAAACAAACAGATCATGCGTACCCATCGTACAGCTCAGTACATACGCACAGATCAGCTCTTGGATCCAACAGATCATGCCACGTCGACAGATCACGCTAGCGACGCAAAGCTTAGCTTACTGCCAACCTGCGTCTAAGATGATTTTGCCAAACAACATCGCACGGCCTCCAGCTCGTGAAAACCAGATCGCGCATACGTTGACCAGCTCACACACATCAGCTCTCGCCTAATCTGGAAACCATAAACTGTATCGATGTACTCCAAAATCATGAACCTGGCCGGTCCACACAGTACCACCAGCTCACGCACCTGTAAGCCGTTTTCCATCCCTTCGCTATTCCAACAGCTCGAAGCTATTCCGTCCCAAATCAGCTCGCGCTAGGGATAGTAGAACAGATCACACATTAGATATCTTACACGTACTGGGCATTTCTCTCCAAAGCTGAAATCTTCACGGCTCTTGTCCATTCTAACAGCTTCATGCCTGATCCGCTTTATATCCAACTCGAAGATCATCAACAGCTCAGACCAATCTCCTAAGCTGAATACCCGGTAGTTCACGTCTCCCTTGGTTAATCCTCATCCAACATTTTACACCATTAAGTCTTGCTATTTCCTCTAATCTTCTCATAATATGCCACTAATTAAATCAGTTATTTACAGTCCTCACATGAAACCACACCAAAAATTTTATGATCGAGGTAGAGGGGAGGTGGGGCAGCGTGAAGATGAGAGGGAGGAGTCTAGGGTTTTCCAAAATAATTATGGTTGCAAGAAATGAATAATGTTCCAAAAGACCCCTCAAATATTTTAAGTTAGGAAAATAAAATAGTTTCCCCGCATTAGCCCCCCACCAATTAAAATGCTAAATAAAACACCAAAATTACACCTTGAACTCTTAATTTTTGTAATATAAAATCCTTTAATAAAAGGTAGCAAATTTCATTAAAATAGCCCGTATAGGCGAAAAACGGGTTCCCCTCGACAATTATACATAAAAAACTTATTTTTCGTATATAGTGCTTAAAAATATAAATTTTAGCTCTTAAAAATATGAGGGCTTAAAAATTCAAATAAACTTACACCTCGGTCGTCCCCATTCTCGTCCACACGTCCGGAACTCAATCAGGCTAATAACATGGCATGAACACCTTAAAACATTAAAGTAACACTTAATCACATAAAATGACGCATAATTTTCTAAAAAATAATTTTCCCCCCTAGTCATGTATCTATTCTCACGTAATTAGGATTTCTGCGCATTACAACTCGCCCCATTATAGAAATTTTATCCCCGAAATTAAGTTTCATACCAAAAAGCTCTGGATAGCACGTCCGCATATCGGCCTCGGTCTCCCAGGTAGCCTCATCCTCTGAGTGATTCTGTCACCGGACCTTGACCATTGGAATACTCCGTGCTATAAGCCTGTGCTCCTCTTGAGCCAAGATCTGAACTGGTCGCTCCACAAAAGATAGATCTGGCGCTAACTGAAGCGGCTCAAAATCCAACACATGCGACGGATTCGATACACACTTCCGTAGCATCGAAACATGGAACACATTATGCACTACTGACAGACGGGGTGGTAGTTCTACCCAATACGCCAGCGTACCGACCCTCTCCAAAATCTTGAATGGTCCAATGAATCTCGAACTGAGCTTGCCTCTCCGGCCAAAATGAATCACGCCCTTCATGGGTGATATCCTCATGAATACGTGATTCCTTACGGCCAACTCCAGGTCTTGTCGTCTATGATCGGCATAACTCTTCTGACAACTCTGGGTTGTCCTCATCCGGTCTCGTATCCTGATCACAATGTCCGTTGTCTACTGCACCATCTCTGGTCCAGTCAATACTCTCTCGCCAACCTCGTCCCAGTGCACGGGAGACCTACATCTCCTCCCGTACAGAGCCTCATAGAGAGCCATCCCAATCGACGCCTCAAAGATGTTATTGTACTTCAACTCTACCAATGGAAATCTAGAATCCCACATACCCTGAAAATCTATTATGCAAGATTTCATCAAATCCTATAGAATCTGATTGAGTCTCTCGGACTGGCCATCTGTCTGTGGGTGAAAAGCTGTACTGAACAACAACTTAGTCCCCAACACTGTGTGCAAGATCCTCCAAAATGAAGATGTATATATGGCATCCCGGTCTAACACTATAGAGACTGGTATGCCATGCAACCTGACAATATCTCTAATGTATAGCCCTGCATACTACCTCAAGGTAAAAGTAGTCTTCATCGGTAGGAAATGCGCGGACTTGGTGAGTCTGTCCACAATCACCCAAATCGCTGTGTAGCCTTTGGGACTCCTGGGTAATCCAACCACAAAATCCATCGTAATATTCTCCCATTTCCACTCAGGATAGGGAGTGGCTGTAGCAATCCAGCTGGTCGCTGGTGCTCTTCCTTGACCTGATGACATGTCAAACACTCGGATATAAATTGCCCAATGTCCTTCTTCATCCCCAGCCACCAATAAATAGTCTATAATTCCCTGTACGTCTTCGTACTCCCTGGGTGGATGGATTACGTCGATGCATGAGACTCTGCTAAAATCTCAGCTCTCAACTGCTCAGTATTTGGCACCCACATACGACCCATGAAACGAGTAATCCCATCCTCAACTTTATACATACCCCGGCCTCTGGCCTCATCCTTATGTCTCCACTGCTGTAACTACTCGTCAGTAGCCTGATCGTCCCTAATCCAATCTCGAAGAGTCGGTTGAACTATGAGCACTACTAAACTCGATGCACAACCCCCTGAATAAAACTCCAATCTGAACCTCTGAATCTCAGTATGTAGTGGTCGCTCGACTGATAAGCATGCTACCACTGAAGTCTTACGGCTCAATGCGTCTGCTACCACATTGGCTTTACTCGGGTGGTAGCTAATATCACAATCATAGTCCTTAAATAGATCTAGTCATCTGCGCTACCTCGAATTCAGTTCTTTCTGTGTGAAGAAGTACTTGAGGTCTTATGATCGGTGAAAATCTGACACTTCTCACCGTACAAGTAGTGTCTCCAATTCTTCAGTGCGAACACTACTGCTGCAAGCTCTAGATCATGTGTCGGATAATTCTGCTCATAACTCTTCAGCTGTCTCGATGTATGCGCAATAACTTTTCCACCCTGCATAATAACTGTTCCTAAACCTCTTAGGAAGCATCTGTATACACCACAAACTCCTCCTAATCCACTGGTATCGCAAAGACTGGCGCTGAAGTGAAGTCCTCTTTCAACTGATCGAAGCTCCTCTAACACTCAGGACTCCGCACATATTTCGCATTCTTCTTGGTCAGGGCTATCAAGGGCACTGAAATCGAAGAGAAGGACTTGATGAACTTACGGTAATATCCCCCTAAACACAAGAAACTATGAATCTCTGTTGCATTCATTGGAATCCCCTAGTTCTGTACTGCCTCGACTTTTGATGGGTCGATTGAAATCCAATCTCTAGAAATGATATGTCCCAAAAACGCCACTTGCTCAAGCCAAAACTCGCACTTACTGAAGTTATCATACAACCTGTGCTCTCTCAGAGTCTGCAGAATGGTCTAAAAATGCTGTCTATGCTCCTCTAAGTTCCTGGAGTAGACTAAGATGTCGTCGATGAATACGATGATGAACTAGTCTATGTAATGTCTGAAAACCCGGTTCATCAAATCCATAAAGATCGCTGGGGCATTCATCAGTCCAAACGGCATCACCAAAAACTCGTAGTGGCCGTAAAGCGTCCGGAATGCAGTCTTGGACACGTCCTCCGCTCTGACTCGTAACTGATGGTAACCAGATCTCAGATCAATCTTGGAGAAAATTGAAGCCCCCTGCAATTGATCAAACAAATCCTCGATTCTCGGTAGTGGGTACTTGTTATTCACTGTAACCCGGTTCAACTCCCGTTAGGCTATACACAACCTCATACTCATCCTTCTTCTTCACGAACAGCACCGGTGCGCCCAAGAAGAAAAGCTAGGGCGAATTAATCTCTTGTCGAGCAACTCCTGAATCTGCTCCTTCAGTTATTTCATCTCGGTAGGAGCCAGTCGGTATGGTGCCTTAGAGATAGGCACTGTAGCTGGTGTCAACTCAATCGAAAACTCCACCTCTGGCTCCGGTGGAACTCCCACAACGTCATCGGGGAAAAAATCTGCAAAGTCTCTGACTACCTCCACCTCAGACAGTGAAGGACCTGCTGAATTTCCTGAGGTGGTAACATTAGCCAAGAACGCCTGGCACCCAAGCTTGAATAATTTCCTCGCCTGCAGAAAAGAGATAAATCTTGGCTTCCGTGGTCTCTTCGCTGCTTCAAAGAGGAAATTCTACTGTGCTGGCGGCCTGATCATCACTGACCTCTGATGGAAGTCAATCACTGCTCCATACTCGGTCAAGCAGTCCATCCTTAGAATGAGGTCAAATCCCGACATCGACAACATGATCAAGTCTGCCATGACTGCATGACCCTGAAGGCTATACACAACCTCATACTCATCCTTCTTCTTCACGAACAGCACCGGTGCGCCCAAGAAGAAAAGCTAGGGCGAATTAATCTCTTGTCGAGCAACTCCTGAATCTGCTCCTTCAGTTATTTCATCTCGGTAGGAGCCAGTCGGTATGGTGCCTTAGAGATAGGCACTGTAGCTGGTGTCAACTCAATCGAAAACTCCACCTCTGGCTCCGGTGGAACTCCCACAACATCATCGAGGAAAAAATCTGCAAAGTCTCTGACTACCTCCACCTCAGACAGTGAAGGACCTGCTGAATTTCCTGAGGTGGTAACATTAGCCAAGAACGCCTGGCACCCAAGCTTGAATAATTTCCTCGCCTGCAGCATGGCTTCCGTGGTCTCTTCGCTGCTTCAAAGAGGAAATTCTACTGTGCTGGCGGCCTGATCATCACTGACCTCTGATGGAAGTCAATCACTGCTCCATACTCGGTCAAGCAGTCCATCCCTAGAATGAGGTCAAATCCCGACATCGACAACATGATCAAGTCTGCCATGACTGAATGACCCTGAAACATCATCACCAATCCGTGAACAACGCCGGCCGTCGTTAACTCCTCTCCTGATGGGATCGTCACTGCGAGATCCGCACCCAATGTTAGGATAGATTAGCCTCTGTTAGTGTATACAGAAGATATTTAGTCAATAACTAGCACTTAGAGGGAATGACCATATCGATTAAAAGATGCTGGATCCAGATCGACGCTAAAACCGGATCGCGATAACTAAGCTGGTTCCAGCTGGATGCTGAAACAATCTCAATGAAAGAGCAAGGGATCTGGTTATATATATAACTTGAGCTGCAATAGCTCAGATTTCTTGAATTGAAGTGCATCGAGATACAGATTGAGTAATAAATATTAATCATGCGGAAATAATCAAACTGCACTCATAAATTTTAAAGCCTTTCAACAATTTTATGCACAGTTGTAAATATGCGATGCGTATGTATGAATGTAGAAAGCAAGAAAGGATACACTGGAATTTGTTTATGGAAGTTCGGAGCAAACTCTCCTACGTCTCCCTTCTTCCACAATCAGGAAGGATTCCACTAGAAGTTTTGATTGCAGCGTCCCTACGCTACAAACCACTCCAACGACCCTCGGCCGCAAGAACTCCTAGAAACACCACTGCACACTAAGCTCGCAAGCTGTGTGTCTAACAACACTTCTTTAACGCCTCAGTGAGAAAGGTTTCACACACTTCTGTAAAGTCTCAGTGCGAAAGACAACCCACACTTCTTTAACGTTTCAGTGCAAAAGACAACTAGACTTGTTTAACGTCTCTGTCCAAAGACTACAATAGAAGTCGTTTGATCTGATTCACTCAGATAATATAATCAGCTCTCTCAAAGTATATGTGAGTGAATCGTGTGTGAGATTCATAGTGTAACGCTCCAAAATCCATAGGACCACATATTTAACCCTTTTCTAATTTCAAGGGTCTATTTGTTATTGCGTGTTTCAGCCTTGAGTTCATTTTGATTTCAGATGTTATTTTGAGACATGACGCGGAAGGTTTCCAGGCAGTCGTCGACCGAGCACAAACACGAGCATATGCAGTTGTTCTAAATTGCCATCAGCTGGACAAGATAGCTCTTTTAAAAATATTTGGTAAAGTTTTCAAATTCAAAACAGTAGTAGGGAGTATTTGACAAATTCTTTTGAAAAGGACACGGGTTGGTAGGATCCCATGCCTACTCCAGTGTTAATACCTTCTATGAATCATATCTCGTATATGATTGCTTCGAAGCAAGAAAGTTTCATTATTGTCCAGAAAATCTCTCTTTTTCTCTCAAAACTTCAAGGTGCTCGTGGTGGTGTTTGTGGAGAACTCCTGTTGAGACCCACTGCTTCTGCATTTCGCAGGTTTAAGGCAAGTAAAGACTGATTCTTTCTATGCCATTTTTAAAGAATATATTGTTCTTCAGTGCATGATTGTTGCCTGTTTATGTTAAGATAAGTTATGTTCATGTTCAAGCATGTTTTAGGAAATGCTTGGATGATCGGGTTCAAGTTTTGTTTTTGTTGCAAATTTTAAAGAGTGCTTCGATGAAGAAGATGAAAATGTTTTTTTAAAATTTTGACCAATGGGGTTTATGTAGTATGTTCACGAATGTTCTTCCTTCCGGTGGATGGTGACATCGGAACTTGACGCTATGTAATCGGAGTTGCTAGTCGAATCAAAAGTTAAGTCTGGTTTGATAGGCAACGGATGATAGCGCAGCCGTCGTTTTGATGTTACAACACCAAGTTATACTCAGTAATTCCCCTTTTCAGCAGTTATCTTTGTGTTAAGAAAATTTTAAGTGTTGCGTTCAGCCGTTGATATTTGTATACGTTCAGACGTGAGTTGTCTTGCGTCTGAATTGGGTTAGTCCTTCATTATTGTTTATCATGCGGCTGAGTTGACCGTTGACCTCTAAACCACTCCACTAAATACCTTACTACTGATTCACTTACGGAATTCCAGTTCAACAGCTGAGTTGACTACGGTCAACAACCAACAGCTGATTTTCTTAGAACCAGCAGCTGAGTTTCTTAGAACCAGCAGCTGAGTTTCTTAGAACCAGCAGCTGAGTTTCTTTTAGAGATAGCCCTAGTAGTCGAACCCGATACTCGATAAAGTTTTAAAGAAGTTTTAAAGAAAGAACCTCGAAGTACAGTGAACCCGAATGTTGATTTCAAAATATGATTTCCACCAGTTATGAGTTTAAAGGATGAAAGTTTCAATTTAAGGATTTATGGCATAGATAACAGACGGTCACCATGGAGGGGTGAGCAGTTGTCCAGATGTCAGTTGCCCCTTCACCACGAGGTAAATGCTAAGGCTGATATAAGTAGTCACTTGATCAGGTGCACCACGGACCTAGGAGAGCTTCTAAAGCCATAAATTACAAGAAAATAAGAATGGGATCTGGGTCATCTTCCCCATCTCCAAGTTTAACGAAAGAAAGTTTATGAAATATGATGAATGACCTCCTTTAAACTGTTGTGTATGTTATATTCAGATGTCTGCCAGCATTATGTTGATTTTTTACCTTCAGATTTTACTTGCTGAGCCCCTAGACTCATTAGTTTTAAAATGGTGCAGGTGGGACAGAGCTGGGGTAGGTGGGAGGTAGTGACTGAACCAGCTGTGGTGATTGTGTTTATCTACGGCCGATGTTTTCCGCAGCAGTTGTTGTTGTTTTTGATCTTTTGATAAGTCTGTATTAGATCCATTACAGCAATAGTGAATTCATATAGAATTACAAAGTAGTAATATCGCATTTTGCACTCTTGTAACATCTGCTATTAAAGAAATTGTTTCAGCCATTCCAGTATCTGGCGCCATATTATGTTTGTGTTTGAATTTTGATTTAGTTATAAGAAATACAGCTTATAACAATTCCCATACAGCCCTTATGTTCTTTTTATTATTCTTTCGTGACCCTATGAGGACTGGGACGTCACAACTTGGTATCAGAGCATGGTCCTGAGATAAACACACGCACTTCTAGTTGGAACAGCTATTATCGACCGTTTCTCCAGTGCTGTGAGTTTATTTTATGATTCAGAGCATTTGTCTTTAACTTTAGCATGTTCTGATTATTGCATTGTTGTGGATTACGGGCTATAGATTGTAAGATGTCTGGACGAGGAAGAGGTAGAAGGAGTAATCCCTTAGAAGAAACAAATCCAGACAATAACGGTAGTATTACCCAACTTTTAAGATTTATGGTAGAGAAAGACAGCAGAGGTAATGGTCAATCCTCCAGCAGTAGAGGACCTAGCAATGATGATCCTCAAGAGAAGTTCAGAAGACAAAAGCCGAAAGAGTTTAGTGGTACGACTGATCCTTTAGTTGCTGAGAGCTGGATTAAGTCGATGGAGGTTATCTTTGAGTACCTCCAGATGCCAGATTTAGATAGGCCAAGGTGCCCTATCTATATGTTGAGGGACGACGCCATGATTTGGTGGGAAGGAGCCAAACTATCGGTGGATTTGATGAACCTTACTTGGGCAGATTTCAAGCAAGTGTTTTACGAACAGTACTTCACAGCAGACAAGAGGTCTGAGTTGAAGAGAGAGTTTCTGACTTTGAAAGAAGGAAGCATGACTGTGCAAGAGTATGCGCGAACATTGGAAAGAGGATGCTATTTTGTACCTCTAATCGGAAATGATCCAGCGGAGAAGTTGAGCCACTTCATGGAAGGGTTAAAGCCTATTTTCAAGATGAACGTTAGGCTATCTGTGCCCAAGACGTATAGGGAAGCAGTGGATAGAGCCCTGCGAATTGAGAGGGATTGGAAAGATATAGACGAAGAAAGGCAGCAGAAGAGGCAGGCCTCTCAGCAGAAAGATCAAAGGCCTTTCAAGAAGCAGGATAAGAATCAGAAGAGGCCTCAAAAGCAGAAAACCCTACTGGAACAGAAGCCTCTGCCTATCCAACCGATCAGTGCAGTTCCAGCTGGTAGCAACACCAGTGTGTCCTAAGTGCCAGAAGCCACACTCCGGTCAGTGCAGACTTGGACAGAACGTCTGCTACAAGTGTGGGTTACCAGGGCATATGATGAAGAATTGCCCAAATTCAAGACAACTGGTGACTAGCCGGGCATATGTGATGACGATCGAACAGGCCAATCTAGATTCTACAGTGGTTACGGGTGAGATTTTATTAGCTGGTTTGCCTTCTGTGGCTTTGCTAGATTCAGGATCCATCTATTCATTTATAGCAGCTAAGTTTGCTAGGAAGCTACCCATTGGACCTGATCGTGTAGCTGTAGGATTTTGTGTGACAGTGCCTTCAGGAGAAGAACTAGTATCCCATGATATGTTTCGGGATTTAGAACTTAAGCTCCAAGGGCATTCGATTTCAGCAGATTTGATTGTTTTGCCGATGCCTGAGTTTGACATGATATTGGGAATGGACTGGTTAACCAAGCATGGAGTGGTAATTAATTTCAAGACTCGAGCAGTAGCAGTTAACCCACCTATAGGAGACCCGTTCCAATTTGAAGACGCTCAGACGTGGAGGATTCCTCGCCTTATATCAGCATTTAAGGCTCGGAGATGTTTAAGGAAAGGAGGGGTAGGATATATGATAAGTCTGTCATCCTTGGCAGTGACTGGAAATCCCCAAATTTCAGACGTGGAGGTGGTAAACGAATTTCCTGAAGTTTTTCCAGAAGATATACAAGTACTGCCGCCAGATAGAGAACTAGAATTTTCGATCGATTTAGTTACAGGAGCAGCCCCTGTATCCAGACCACCCTATCGTTTATCTCCCTCATAAATGAAATAATTAAAGGAACAGATACAAGATCTGTTAGAAAAGGGATTTATTAGACCAAGCACGTCACCCTGGGGAGCCCCTGTTCTTTTTTTTAAGAAGAAGGATGGAAGTTTGAGGCTGTGTATAGATTATAGAGAACTGAACAAACTGACCATTAAGAATAAATCCCCTTCCTAGAATTGAGGATCTTTTTGATCAGCTGAAAGGAGCAGCAGTCTTTTCTAAGATTGATTT
>KV005672.1:67339-79263 GCA_001598015.1 Dorcoceras hygrometricum
CTATGTGATGGCATCGATGTCCAACGAAATGCAACGGTGCTTTTAGAAGACGAAGTATGCTGCTGACATACTTTTTCATCACAAAGAACTGTTTGGGGAGAACTTTCGACATGAGAGGTTCACGGCTGTCAAGGAGCTGATTACGAGCCACATGCGCGATGGGACATCGGTTCGCGAGCATGGGGTTCGTATGATTGGGCTCGTTGAAAAGCTGTTGGGCCTTGATATCACACTTCCACACGAGCTGTCTGTGGATGTGCTTCTCCTCTCACTACCCGCTGCATTCGACCCCTTTGTGGTCAACTTCAACATGAACAAGCTGGCAGCCACCCTCGAAGAGGTGGTTAACATGCTGGTCGTGTTCGAGGGGACCATAAAGAAGGACAAGCCCGTCCTCATGGGCTCTTCTTCCTCTGCGAAGAAGGGGCCCAGATGCAAGGGTAAGAAGCGTTCTGCCCCTGCGAAGGAGGAAAAGCCCACTAAAAAGCCCAAGGCAAAAGCTTCCAAGCCAAACAAATCCGAGGATGTTTGCCACCACTGCCACAAGCCTGGACACTGGAGGAGGAACTGCAAGGAGTACCTCGAGCAGTTGCGAACTGCAAAAGGTATGTTCTATATTGAAATAAATATGTCTCTTAATTCGACTTCTTGGGTACTTGATACCGGATGTGGATCTCATATCTGCAATGATTTGCAGGTGATGACAAGAAGCCGACGTCTTAGAGAGGGTGAGACCCACTTGAGGCTGAGCAATGGAGCAAGAGTTGCTGCAGTAGCTATAGGATATGTCTGTTTATTTCTATCGTCAAATTTTAAGTTGTTATTGAGAAACGTTTTATTTGTTCCCGAATTAATAAAGAACATTATTTCTGTTTCTATGCTTGATAGTGATGGATATTCTTGTATGTTTGCTAATTCGATTTGCAATATTTACAAGAATGAATGTTTAATTGGAATTGGGGAACGCGAAAATGATTTGTACACGTTAAAATTGAAGCAAGTTCCAACTCGCGATGTCAAAACACATACAACGAAAATTAAAACGAAACACGATAGCTTGAACCCAGCACAACTTTGGCACGCTGGGCTAGGTCATATTTCTCTAAGAAGGATGAACAAGTTGGTTAGGAGTGACATATTTGATTTGTCAGACATTAACTCCTTACCGACTTGTGAGTCTTGTCTCAAGGGAAAGATGACTAAACAACTCTTCAAGGGCAAGCCTGAACGTACCCAAGGCCTATTGGATTTGATCCATACTGATGTGTGTGGCCCACTTAGCATTGGTACTAAGTACGGTCACACATACTTCATCACCTTTACCGATGATTACTCTAGGTATGGGTACTTGTACTTAATGAAGCACAAGTCTGAATCCTTTGAAAGGTTCAGAGAATTCAAGGCTGAAGTAGAAAATCAGTTAGGGAAAAGTATTAAGGAACTTCGATCCGATCGAGGTGGTGAATACTTGAGTGCTGAATTTCAAGACTATCTGAAAGAGAATGGGATTCTCTCGCAGTGGACCCCTCCGGCCACACCACAGCTCAATGGTGTAGCGGAGCGTCGTAATCGAACCTTGATGGACATGGTTCGGTCTATGATGAGCTTCACTGAGCTTCCTACCTCGTTTTGGGGCTACGCGCTCGAAACGGCGGTAATGTTGTTGAACAATCAAGACTATCTGAAAGAGAATGGGATTCTCTCGCAGTGGACCCCTCCGGCCACACCACAGCTCAATGGTGTAGCGGAGCGTCGTAATCGAACCTTGATGGACATGGTTTGATCTATGATGAGCTTCACTGAGCTTCCTACCTCGTTTTGGGGCTATGCGCTCGAAACGGCGGTAATGCTGTTGAACAATTTCCACACCAAAGCAGTGGATAAGACTCCATATGAGATGTGGATGGGCAAACCACCCAAATACTCGTACATGAGGATTTGGGGATGTCCTGCTTACGTGAAGCAGACAGTGGGAGATAAGCTGGATTCGAGATCCATCTTATGTTACTTTGTTGGGTATCCAAAGAATTCCATTGGATACTACTTCTACTATCCCAACGAAACAAAAGTGTTTGTTTCTAGAAATGCCACCTTTATGGAAAGGGAATTTCTACTTGATAGAAAGGGCAAAATAGTAGAACTCGAAGAGGTTCGAGATCCAATCTAAGTACCAGGTGAGTCTCCCGCACCTCCAGAGCCAGTGTCGGAAATGGTCGCACCTAGGAGATCCGAAAGGGTTCCTAGGGCTCCTGAAAGATATGGTTTCCTTCTTGAAGATGATCAGGGTGATCAATTTGTTGGATTTGATCCAAGGACTTTCAAGGAGGCAATTTCCGATGTTGATTCTAATTTGTGGTTTGAAGCAATGCAGTCTGATATTGACTCAATACATGCGAACCAAGTTTGGACTCTTGTTAATACTCCCGAAGGAATTGTTCCTATTGGGTGTAAATGGATATACAAGAGGAAACTTGGGCCTGATGGTAAGGTATTGACCTACAAGGCACGACTGGTCGCGAAAGGTTACACTCAAAGGAAAGGTGTTGACTATGATGAAACTTTTTCACCAGTCGCAATGTTCAAGTCGATTAGAATCTTACTGGCCATAGCCGCATGGTACGACTATGAGATATGGCAAATGGATGTTAAAACTGCGTTCCTTAATGGAAACATTAAGGAAGAGATCTATATGACGCATCCTGAGGGTTTCACATCTATGGGAAGTGAGCATAAGGTATGCAAACTTCAGAGATCGATCTACGGTTTCAAACAAGCATCGAAGAGTTGGAACCTGAGATTCGATGAAACAATTAAGGAATTTGGTTTCATCAAGAATCCCGAGGAGCCATGTGTATATAAGAAGGTAGTTAAAAGCGTTGTGACATTCCTTGTACTTTACGTTGATGACATTCTACTCATTGGGAATGATGTAGGAATGCTGCAGTCAACTAAAGTATGGTTGTCTAGTAGATTCTCGATGAAGGACATGGGTGAAGCATCCTATATTCTTGAAATACAGATCTATCGGGATAGATCGAAACGGATGCTCGGACTCACCCAAGTCACCTACATCGATACCATACTTAAGAGGTTCTCTATGGAAGAGTCCAAGAGAGGACACCTACCTATGAGCCACGGGGTCACTCTATCTAAGTCTATGTGTCCGAAGACTGATGAGGAGATAGAGAGTATGACACGTGTGCCATATGCCTCGGCAATAGGTAGTATTATGTATGGCATGATCTCAACTAGACCGGATGTCGCATATGCTCTGAGTATCACAAGCCGCTACCAGGCCAACCCCGGCCAATTGCATTGTAAGGCTGTGAAGGATATTCTTAAGTACTTGCGAAGGACTAAGAATATGTTCATGGTCTATGGGGGTGGTGAACTGAAATTGGAAGGCCACAGTGATTCTAGCTTCCAATGTGACGTGGATGATTCAAAGTCAACCTCTGGATTTGTATTCATGCTCAATGGTGGTGCTGTCTCTTGGAAGAGTTCCAAGCAAGACACCATCGCGGATTCAACCACTGAGGCTGAGTAAATCGCAGCATCAGCTGCTTCTAAGGAGGCGGTTTGGATAAGGAATTTCGTCCAAGAGTTGGGCGTCATTCCTGATGGAGTTGGTCCAGTCCCGGTGTACTGCGACAACACGGGTGCCGTTGCGCAAGCAAAGGAGCCTAGGTCTCACCAAAGATCCAAACATATACTGAGGAAATACCACATAATCCGGATATTGTGGCTATAGGTGACATAGCAGTTGAGAGAGTTGCCTCTGCGGACAACGTTGCTGATCCACTTACGAAGCCCTTGCCAGGACCGTTGTTTGAAAAACATCGCGAAACAATGGGACTGCGTCTGATGAGTAGTTGGCTATAGGGCAAGTGGGAGATTGTTAGATTAGATGCCCAACTAGCCAACTTGTGGCGTGTGGGTTTTATAGACTCTTGTATATGACAATCTTTATTTATGAAATTCGCATTAATTTATGGCATTATTTATCTTCATTATGTTATATAATGTTTACAATTTTGTTGGATAAAGACCTAGAATGCACCATAGTGTATCTTAGATGTGATAGTGGATATGATGGCTATCATGAAACACATCTAATAGTCACTGTGAATTCTGAACTCGTTCCTAGTCGATTGGGCCGTCAAAATGAGGATAAGGCCGCCCGAGCTTGAGACTAGCATCTGCGATGTGAAGTACCATGTTTCATTGGTAGGGAACATTGTGATGTTCTGAGCATGCAGATGGATAGTGACCTGGTGATCTATCGAACTACCCTCGTTCGGACTTTCCAAGTGGTTACCATTTATCGAGTGGATAAGTCCGAGGTCTTGGTTGTACTGATTAGTCCTCACTACTCGAAACGTCATTGAGACTCTATATGATAGGCGCCTCACTTTGACCCGTTTTCCGACTCATTTGGGGTCATTAGGCGGCGGGATTGGGTGAGGTCCCGATGCATGTAGGAGTCGATGTTTCGTTGTCGAGGATTCATCACTCGCTTTCATGCGTGGACATCCTATGCTATCTGAGGAGATAATAGTGGTTAAATCTCTGACCAGAGTACTGGATGTGTTTTAGGTAAATGGGTTTACCTAGTTACACTCGTGATGTCACTATTCGATCTCCAAGATGTATTCATAGCTATCGGATCTCTAGCGACTCTCGATTTACCAATGATCGTTGATCTGATCGGGATATATGAGTTGAAAGGACCGTACTGTACGCTAACCACGACCAACTGGTTCTTGCAGGCACTATCAGTGATACCTAGGGGATCATGGGGCGATGTTGCTAGGTGTTTTACCATGATCCGTTGGGCAAGTCCGAAATTTTGATTTCGGAGCCACAATGGTTGTGGGCCCATGGCTAGCTGTATCCCTGAACCATTGAGGTTCACACAAGTACTGGATTCATGATTCCCGCATGGAAACTGAGCTCAATATGTTGAGCATAGGAGGAGGATTTTAGGGAGTGCGACGTCCTAAAAGTCAACAGGGGTCAAATTGCGATTTCCCAAAGTTGAGGGGTTAAACTGCTATTTTGGGCTAGATGATCTGGAAAATTGTTTTTCACATCATAATATTCAGTTTTGGAAACTGAGTCGATCGGTCCGATCTGATCGTCGATCGGAATTATAATGAAGCCGTAGTGACAGGATTGAACCGAATGTTCATATGGACCTGGGCCTGACCCAAACATAACACAACTCAACCCTAGCCTCCAACTTAGGCGCCGCCCCTCCTCCCTCTCTCGGCCTACCACCGTGCGCCGCCCATGCGCCGCCGCGCTCCGCTGTCCGCCGCCTCTTGCCGTGATCGGACTTGTTTCGATCACCGTGACGAGGAGTTTCCGTCCGTGCTAGAATCCGTCAGATCTTCTAGTGCAGATTGACGGAGGAATCTTGATTCCGATCGTGGACCTGATTAGGAGGATCTACCGCCTCCTACAATTCAAGAGCTAGTTTCCCTGTGATTCTGGTTGGAGCCAGGTGCCTAGACGCCAGCAAGGTAACGATTTGATAAACATCCTATGTATGATTATTGAATTGTATTGATGTATTGAACATATCCAGGGGCAAATTTTAACTTCTGCTGCGCCCCCGGGAAACGGGATCCGGATCCGCCATTGTCGCCAACACTCCTGTGCGAGCTGGTTTTTCATTGTCTTCCTAGGTTCAGTGTTGTGTGTTCTTCTGATGTTTACATTTTGGTTCGCACAACACTGTTTCGAATTTGCTCTTCTCAGCCCCCATCATCATTCAGCTGCTTGTGCTATGTTTTATAGCCTGTTGTGAATTTGTCCATTGGACACAAAGTAGTAGACGTTCAAAGGTCCTCTTACACTGTTATACTTCACGTCCTTTGTCTTTAAATGTGTTGCAGACTTTCCTTCACTTTAATCACGTAAGCACTATTCTGAGAAGACAATACAAGCAAGTCGATTTGAATACTGAACAGTATTTGTCGTTTAACGTTGTATTCAAATCACTTTTCTCGTATATTTGATAGCATCTGTCATGCTATCTGAGCTGGTTTGACATTAACCAGCTTGCCAGCTTGTTCATCATTCTTGTCTGCACTTAGCTGGTCTTGTTCGAGATGGTTGCTTCTTCAACTCGTTCAAATCTCTCTTCTTCTTCTCTCATTTGCAACCGCTCTTGAGCTGATCTTCATCATCTATCAGATCTTCGATTTTCTCTATCTAGTAAATTTCATGACTTTGCTAGATAGTCCCTTATTCCTGGATATGCTCTTGATCAGCTTGTCCAGCTGGTTTGTCCTTCACCAGCTGGTTTCTAATATGCTCCCTATATCTGAGCATATTCTTAATTTGAGATGTTCTCCAAGCTGGTTTTCTTGGGTATGCCAGCTTGGTTTTATGAAGACTGATCGAGTGCCCCAACATGCAGATTTTTCCTCGTCCACGGGGTTCACCTCGAGCCAATATATCTTCTCATTAGAACAGCTCTCATTTCCTAGCTGACCTCCCAGCTGGTCCTTCAGCTGGTCGTTCAGCGAGGTATATTGTACTCCGCTTGTGATCGGATCTGCACTCAATCACTGCTCATGTACTCGGTTTCGCACTCAATCACTACTCTTGTACGCTGCACTTGATCTGTGTTTGAGCTGTTCTGCACTTCAACATTTTGTGCTTGAACTCTGCTCTTCATTCTCTACGCTTGATCTTCGTGCTGCTCCTGCTCCAAGCCGGTGAACCAGCTTGGCGTTCCCTGCACTTCTGGAAGTAAACTGTTGTACCATCTTGGGCGTCCCCTTACTGTTCCAGCCAGATATCTTCGACAATTCCAGCTCAGGCGTTCCCTCACTGTTCCAGTTTGGATATCTTCACGTCTACTCCAGTCTTAGCAAGCTGCGCATGTCACGTAGAGCATTAGTACAATATAAGCAGATTTTGTATGAATCAAAACTTAGATTATGATCTGTAAGAACAGATCCAACAATCTCCCCCTTTTTGATTTACACAAAATCTGGATAAACATATGCAGGTATATTTGTGTTTGAAAGTATTTCTCCCCCTTTTTGTGGGAATAAAAAAGGTTTCGAAATATCACTTGTTAGGATCTCTGTTAGTGTATACAGAAGTTATTTAGTCAATAACCAGCACTTAGAGGGAATAACCTGATCGATTAAAAGACGTTGGATCCAGCTAGACGCTGAAACCGGATCACGATAACTAAGCTGGTTCCAGCTGGATGCTGAAACCAGCTCAATGAAAGAGCAAGCGATCTGGTTATATATAACTTGTGCTGCAATAGCTTAGTGTTCTTGAATTGAAGTGAATCGAGATACAGATTGAGTACTGAATATTAATCATGCGGAAATAACTCAAACTGCACTCCCAAATTCAATAAATATTAATCATGCGGAAATAACTCAAACTGCATTCCCAAATTCAAAATCCTTTTAACAGTTTTATGCACGATTGTAAATATGCGATGCGTATGTATGAATGCAGAAAGCAGTAAAGGAATATGTTGGGATTTGTTTTGGAAGTTTGGAGCAAAATCTCCTACGTCTCCCCTTCTTCTACAATCGAGAAGGATTCCACTAGAAGACTTTGATTGCAGCGTCCCTACGCTACAACCCACTCCGACGACCCTCGGCCGCAGGAACTCCTAGCAACACCACTGCACACTAAGCACGCAAGCTCTGTGTCTAACAACACTTCTTTAACGCCTTAGTGAGAAAGGCTGCACACACTTCTTTAACGTCTCAGTGCGAAATACAACCCACACTTCTTTAACGTCTCAGTGCAAAAGACAACTAGACTTGTTTAATGTCTCTGTCCAAATACTACAATGGAAGTCATTTGATCTGATTCACTCAGCTAATCTAATCAGCTCTCTCAACGTATATGTGAGTGAATCGTGTGTGAGATTTACAGTGTATGTTTTGTCTCTCAAGTATTAAATCTCACACACTAGAAAGTGCTCCTGTGCGAGCTGGTTTTTCATTGTCTTCCCAGGTTCAGTGTTGTGCGTTCTTCTGATGTTTACATTTTGGTTCGCACAACACTATTTCGACTTCACTCTTATCAGCCCCCATCATCATTCAGCTGCTTGTGCTGTTTTATAGCATGTCGTGAATTTTTCCGTTTGACACAAAGTAGTAGACGTTGAAAGGTCCTCTTACACTGTTGTACTTTGCGTCCATTGTCTTTAAATGCGTTGCAGGATTTTCTTCATTTTAATCACGTGAGAACTGTTCTGAGAAGACAATACAAGCATGTCGATTTGAATACTGAACAGTATTTGTCGTTTAACATTGTATTCAAATCACCTTGCTCGTATATTTGATAGCATCTGTCATGCTATCTGAGCTGGTTTGACTTTAACCAGCTTGCCAGCTTGTTCATCATACTGGTCTACACTGAGCTGGTCTTGTTCGAGTTGGTTGCTTCTTCAAGCCGTTCAAAACTCTCTTCTTCTCCTCTCGTTTGCAACCGCTCTTGAGCTGATTTTCATCATCTTCAGAGCTTCGAGTTTCTCTATCTAGCAAATTTCACGACTTTGCTAGATAGAGTCCATTCTCCCTGGATCAGCTCTTGATCAGCTTGTCTAGCTGGTTTGTCCTTAACCAGCTGGTTTCTAATCTGCTCCCTATATCTGAGCAGATTCTTCATTTGAGCTGTTATCCAAGCTGGTCTTCTTGGGTACGCTAGCTTGGTTTTATGAAGACTGACCGAGTGCCCCAGCATGCAGATTCTTCCTCGTTCGGTTTTGCACTCAATCACTGCTCTTGTACGCTGCACTTGATCTGCGTTTGAGCTGTTCTGCACTTCAACATTCTGCGCTTGAACTCTGCTCTTCATGCTCTACGCTTGATCTTCGTGTTGCTCTTGCTCCAAGCCGGTGAACCATCTTGGCATTCCCTGCACGTCTGGAAGTTAACTGTTGTACCAGCTTGGGCGTCCCCTTACTGTTCCAGCTAAATATCTTTGACCAGTCCAGCTCAGGCATCCCCTCACTGTTCCAGTTTGGATATCTTCACATCTACTCCAGTCTTAGCAAGCTGCGCATGTCACGTAGAGCATTAGTACAATAGAAGCAGATTTTGTGTGAATCAAAAATTAAATTATGATCTGTAAGAACAGATCCAACACCCAAGCTCTTCGGGGTAATACACATCCTCTGAATGAACGCACTCGAGATGAACGAATGAGTCACCCCCGAATCTAGCAAGACAATGGTAGTGACACCCAAAACACGACCTGAAATCAAAACGTCAACACAGGCACACGTTTACAATCAACCTAGATTTCCATAAACAGTTAAGATGCCTAAAACATTTCTAGGTTCGCTAGTCCTACCCGTCTAAGTTCTCAAGGCACGTCCTAGGAGGTATAACAGTTCTACTTAGATTCAACCCAGCAACCTAAGGCATAGAATCTCCTAGCCGTGCTCTACTCAGCATGCAATTAGAACACATCAAATACCAAAATTCTAGGATCACGGAAACGATGAAAATTCTAAAGCAGAATACCTATGATCAGTTTCGTTTCTGGATCTGAAGCCTCCGCCTGCATCACATATACACGACCCATGCATTGTCTCTTCTTAGGGCAATCCCTAGAAATATGCTTCAGTTCCTTGCAATGGTAACACCTGCCTGATCCCGCCATGCAAGGTCCTGGATGCTGCTTATGGCACTCCTTGAAATCGATGTCCCTCCAGGTCTAGGGGCACTGGCCCCCTGCTGTTGCGGCCTCTGCTGGCCCTGCGGCCTATACTGCTGTGGCCCCTGAGGATTTGGGCCTTAGGAGGCCCCTGATAAGGTCTCTTCGTCGGCTGCTGCGAAGACTGACCTCTGGTGGGCTGCTGTAACTGCCTCTTCCACTGGAAGTCGTCTGTTATGTCCTTCGGCCCCTCTCAGACCAGTAAGCTCGGTTAACTGCAGCCATGTAAGTAGTCACGCCTGCCATGTTGACATCGTGGCGATGTCGGATCTCAACCCACCAGTGAACTGCCTCAATTTCTCACTCTACAGCCAGTGCGATCGAGGGCACAAAGTGACACCCCCACTCGAACTGCCAAACATTCTCGGCTACAGACTTGTCTCCCTGGCGGAGACTCATGAACTCCCTGATCAACTGACTCTAGGCGTCAGCGATGAAGTACTTCTCAAAGAAATCGGATTTGAACTTCTCCCAAGTCAGGTCCTCCAAAACCAGCCCGACCACTGCACTCTCCCAGCAAAGTGCTGCATCTCCTTTCATCATGAAGATGACACACCGAACCTTGTAAGCATCCTGGAGACCCATGTAATAGAAGATGGTCTCCAGAGAACGTATCCACTCCTCAGCAACTAGCAGATCTGTAGTCCCGAAAAATTCCTTGGGTCCCTGCTTGCGGAACCACTCAGCCACATCCTCCTTGTGCTACTTCCCAGGTCGCTCCGACTGTCTCTCTAACATCCGAGTGATCCCGTCTATCATGTCCATGCTAGCCCTCTCATAAGGCATCATCTGCGGAGGTGGGGGAGGAAGAGGTGCATCATCATCCTGCTGTTCTCTAACACGTCTGGGAGGCATGCTGGCACACAAAACCCTTCACGTAAATCCAAGTCCATGACGAAGCGTCCAACGCTTAAACTCCTAAGGTAAAATTAATGTAGAAATAGAACATGCATCATGCGAAATATGAATCGTAAAAACCTTAAAACTTACAGACTGGCAGTGCAACTTCTGAACTCCATGCAGCAGGCTAGTACCCCACCAGAACCACACCTCTGATACCAACTGAAACGAACCGTACTCTAGATTTTTTTTTGAAATAAAATGCGGAATAAACATTCTTTAAAGTATATAAATTTCAACCCTTAATAATCTTTCCTCAACATCAAACATAACTAAATAGATATCTCAAAAGGTTAAATGCATTCATATTGGCTTAAAAATCAGAGTAAGTAAAAAGTTGCAGAAAACTGAACATGTCTAATAAAATAAGTGAAAGCATCTGAGTGGTCACAGGGTAGCAGCTGCAGCGGGCGATCAGAGGTCCTCACGACCAGGCGGAATAAAATCATCTACAGTATGGCCTGCACCATTTAAACCTAGTGAGCCTAAAGGCCCAACATACTCTATCTGGTAATAACAAGGTACATATAAAAAAATCACAGGCAAGCACTACATATCGTAAAATAGCTTTAAAACATACATGCATGGATGATCGTAAATCATGGCATCAAAACTATTCGTAACAGCACATGATCGTATATCATAACATAATGAGGCATGAACATAACTTAACATAAAAGATGTGTGAGTCGTATACATGATGTGTGGGCCATTACATTAAAGATTGATCAATCATAAGAACCAACGTACGTGGCGATGCGGTTCACCCGACCTTACCTCGGGATCCCTCACACCTCTTTGTTGTCACTTCACCATGTCGTGAACACATGGATCCATAAGCTCATTATAATATTAACAGAGGTTCATCGAGCCCGGTATCCCGATTCCGCTCATCATTACTTGCCACAAACCACTTCAATCCCTCAAAAATATTTTCTTTTCTTCCATGCCTTTATTGTTTCGAAATACTTTCATGATGCGTGTATGTCATAAATATGCAATTTAAAAGGATTAGCCCGTCAATATATATTTAGTTCCTCCATTAAACATTAACATATTCATAAACGTAAAATACTACATATATAATTAAATATATTGTCAGGCCCCGTGCTAATTACTAACAATTAACACATAATAAGCGCATAAACACGGAAGCTTAAAATTAGGGCTTAAAAATTTTTGAAATACAATAGGCCTGAACTTCAAATCATACATTCAAAATATTCAATACTCAAAATATGAGTTAACTCAAACTCATACAACAAGTAACCACATAAAATCAATTCAAAAGACAGATCCCCAAATACATT
>KV005673.1:43219-53351 GCA_001598015.1 Dorcoceras hygrometricum
CCCCAATAATATGAGCCAACGTTAAAGGGAGTTCCAACCGACTCACAACAATTTTCAATGACGTGGACAGCTTTCCGGCATACATTACCCCCTCAATAATATGAGCCGGGCCATGTATACGGGTAGCATCGACGTACACCCATTGTTGATGGAAGGTAGGGTTAATTTAAACAATTTTAAATACCCTTTTGTTTATCGAATAAACATTTTATCTTGATATAAGTTTTAAATCATATTTAAAACGAGGGATTTTATTTTGGTCTCATGCATATTTAAATCTAATTTAAAACATGCAAACATGCGGATTCATTTAAACTATATATCAAATATATAAATAACATTGGGATGATCGATCGCGAGAGCTATGCGGTCCGTGGTTGCCAGCCACGGACCTGGGTCCAATCCTAGGGGTAATGCAATATGCAATGCAATCCTATTACAATGCTTTTCGGTTTTACAGATCTTCGGTCTTCAATATCTTGATCGTCATTGTCCACCGTCTTCGGATATACTCCCACTAAATCTAGTAATTTACATTTAAATCTACTATGACAGATAAGGGATACATTTATCAAGGGGTGGGAACGGGCCACAAACAGGCCCACTTTAAATGATAATCAATATTATTAAAAACCGAAATCAAATAAAACCTATTGCATACACCTAACATATTGGGCACGGCTCTCGATCACCCCAATCATGCAATTAATCTAATTAACATGCATAATTTAAATAATCTAATTATTTATCGTAAAATCATATTCTAATTACGAAATCGTATTTTATAATAAAATCGTATTTTGCCGATAAGAACAAATTTTAATCAACAAAATCATATTTTATTACAAAATCATATTTCATAATTAAAATCACATTTTACTAATTTTAATTGTATCAAATTGGGCTTAAACAATTCTAGGCCCAAAAAACTTAAAATTTCAAAATCGATCAAAAACGGGCCCGATATCGCATACCGGCCCAAAAACTTCACGGGCTGCCCGGGACAGACCCGAACCAAACCCTAGAAGAAATCAGACCAGCCGTCACGACATCGCCGAAGACTCGCCGGAGCGGCGGCCGGCCGGCGGCGCCACCACCATGAAAAATCGCGGCGGCAGCGCGCGACGCCGCGCGCAACAGCGCGCCTCATCGGCGCAACGTCGCTCGACAGTTTCCGGCCAGGACTCGCAGCAGCGGTGCCAATCGTCACCCAACATCGCCCTCTTCATGCGCCGCACAGCAGCGCCACGAGCGGCTCGACATCGCAGCACCAGCGCGCGGAGGAGACGCCCAGCGTTGCAGCAGTGGCCGGCCAGATCGCGCAAAGTGGTGCGCAACGATCGGCCAACCATCGCGCATCGCGTCGACCTCCCTTGCGCGGCCAGCGCGCAGGTCGCGCGCATTCGTGTGCGCGAGAAAAGGGGGCGCCGCCGCACATGGCTGCGGCCGGCGATTTCAACTCCACGATTCTGGTTTTTCGATCTGAAAAATTAAGGATTAGACACAATATGGCATATAGTATTGATCAGATCCGAAAACCATGGCTCTGATACCACTGTTGGGATCCGGATCACGCCCCCCGACTAGGCAACGAAAGAACAGAAAATAGATGCCGGGAGACGATCAATACAAACCTAATACACATCTATGACATTCGTAGGGTGTTTAATAGGAATACCTTGTTGGAACTTGTGCCTGGCTCCAACCGGAATTACAATAACGCCGGCTCTTCAAGGTAGATTGCGTTAGATAACGCCAATCAGGTCCACGACCGGAGGCGGGATTCCTTCGTCAGCCTGCACTAGAAGGCCTGACGAGATCTGCACTGACGGATTCTCCTCGTCGAATTGGCCGGAACGAATTCCGGCGACTCGAGGCGGCGGCACTAGGCGGTGGCGGCGGTGGCGGCGGCGGCTTTGTGAGAGAGGAGGGGCGGCTACTTAGCACTTAGGTTTAGGGTTTGTTGCAAGTTAATTGTGTTATGAAGTCTCCTAAGTCTAATTAAATAGACTAAGTGGTAGGCTTGGACCGGCCCAACGGGCCCGGGTCCAACGGGTGAACATTCGGTTCATCCCCACCACTGTGACTTCATCGTAACTCCGATCGCTGATCAGATCGGACCGATCGACTCAGTTTCCAAAACTGAATACTATGATCTGATAGACCATTTTTCAGAACCCCAGTGCAAAATGACCATTTTGCCCCTCAACGTCGGGAAATCTCGATTTGACCCGAGTTGACTTTTAGGAAGTCGCACTCCCCAAAATCCTCTTCTCGTGCTCAACACATTGAGCTGAGTATCCGTGCGGGAATCTCGAATCCAGTACTTGTGTGACCCTCAATGGTTCAGGGATACAGCTAGCCGTGGGCCCACAACCATTGTGGCTCCGGAATCACAATTCCGGACTTTGTGGCCCGTTCCCACCCCTTGATAAATGTATCCCTTATTTGTCATAGTAAATTTAAATGTAAATTACTAGATTTAGTGGGAGGACATCCGAATACGGTGGACGATGACGATCAAGATATTGAAGACCGAAGATCTGTAAAACCGGAAAGCTTTGTAATAGGATTGCATTGCATATTGCATTACCCCTAGGATTGGACCCAGGTCCGTGGCTGGCAACCACGGCCCGCATAGCTCTCGCGATCGATCATCCCAATATTTATTTATATATGTTGATATATAGATTAAATGAATCCGCATGTTTGCATGTTTTAAATTAGATTTAAATATGCATGAGACCAAAATTTTTCAAAAAATGTCTTGCTTGGAACTCTTCCAAGAGACAGCACCACCATTGAGCATTAATACAAATCCAGAGGTTGATTTCGAATCATCCACGTCACACTGGAAGCTAGAATCAGTGTAGCCTTCCAGTTTCAGTTCACCGCCCCCGTAGACCATGAACATATTCTTAGTCCTTCGCAAGTACTTAAGAATATCCTTCACAGCCTTCCAATGCAATTGGCAGGGGTTGGCCTGGTAGCGGATCGTGACACTCAGAGCATATGCGACATCCGGTCTAGTCGAGATCATGCCATACATAATGTTACCTATAGCCGAGGCATATGGCACACGTGCCATACTCTCTATCTCCTCATCAGTCTTTGGACACATAGACTTAGATAGAGTGACCCCGTGGCACATGGTTGTTCCCAAATCTGTTTTCCTTTTCCAAAATCTGAAAACCCCTGCTGCCACAGATCTTACTGTGTTAGTGTAGGGTGAGCTTTGTATTAAATAATTCGGGAAAGACCAGATTTCGATCTCTTTTTGATTCCCACAAAAAGGGAGATAATTTTTTAGATCATGCATTTGTTATTCCATGTTTTGTGTAAATCAAAAAGGGAGAGATTGTTGGATCTGGATAACAGATCCAGATCTGAGTTTTGAATTACACAAAACTTGTTATTGTGTTTCTAATGTTTCTACTAAGTGTGCAGATGTTAGTTGGAAACACAACAAGAGAGATCTGGACAGACGAGTGTTTTTCAGAAAAGTTCAGAGCTGGATTAGAAACGTAGACAGAAGATAAGTGTATTGAAGATTTCAGAAGTTGTGATGTCATCCCAGTGTTTTGAAGAGATCAGGAGTCGTGACGTCATATACGTGGATTGAAGAGTTCAGAAGTCGTGACGTCATCCGAGTGTATTGAAGAGTTCAGAAGTCGTGACGTCATTGGAAGATAAGAGAATTAAAGATTTCAGATTCTGTGATGCCATCGAAAGCTGGGCAGCAGTGAGATGTATCAGATCTGATACAGTAACTCAATCAGATCTGATACTATAGCAGACCAAGAGCTGAAAATAGTAAAACGCAATTTCGGAGGCCTAAACGAAGGAATTTGGCAGAAAAGCAGCTTAGGTCACGAGCAAAGCTCGTGAGTCTTGCTCGTTGGACCATTTCGGAGGGAATAGCACTGGTCTCATGTGAAAATGTGAAGTCTGATCAGAGGTTGAAGACAAGAGCAATTGAGTCAGTTGTTGAAGACAAGAGATCTGGATCCAGCTATGAACAGAAGAACGATTCAGATGTGAGGAGAAGTCTGGATCAGCTGTGAAGGAGGAATCTGGATCAAGTGCGAAGAGAAGTCTGATATGAAGAGAGATCAGGATTCAGATGTGAAGAGAAGTCTATTCAGTTATGAAGAGAAAGGCGAAGCAGTTGACAATAGATATAAAGATTAACTGGAGCATAGAAGTCAACTGCTGAGCCTATTCAAATGTGCATGTAACGCCCAGAAATACCTAATTACGTGAATTGAATGCATGACTAGGAGGAAAACCTTATGTTTATATGATTTTTGCATGTCATTTATGTGATTTCATGATGATTTTTATGCTTTACGTGTGCATGTCACTTTACGGTACGGTTTGAGGCCGGTAAGCGGGGACGAGTCCGGAGACGACCAAATCAAAAATATTTAAATATTTTGACCCTTAGACATATTTTAAAGCAAAATATTTTTATTTTATGAACAATTTCCAAGAAAATGAGATTTTATGCACGATTACCGAGGGGGACCCGCTTTTCGCCTATACGGGCCATTTTTATGACTTTTACTACACTTTTAAATTTGAGAGGCCTTATATTACGAAAATTAAAGGCTTGAAGTCTGAATTTTAAACATTTTTAAGCCTTTTAAGTATAGGAGGGCTAGTATTATTAATGGGCTTTGGTGGCCGAAAATTTGCAAGTTTTTCCATTGGAACTCAAGGTGTGGTCTTCTCCATTGTCCTCCGCTCCGGTATCACGTATTTTCGCTTCTCTATCGATCAAGGCATGTTATATTCTTTCTTTTCTCACCATATAGATCATATTACACTGTTTTTACAAAGTTTATGCATGAATTTTATGTGAATGTTTCAGATCTTAAGGTTTATGTTCATGATCATGCATGTACTCATATGTGCATCTCATGGTTTTAATCCTTTTTGCATGGCTTCGGTTCATGGGCTGCTTGAGGGGTCTTGGCTAATTGTTAAGTGGTTCATGGTGGTCCTAGGAGTGGCTTGTCGTGGTTCGAAGTGGTGGAATTGTGGTCGAACCACTGGCTTGATGTCGCACACCGTGCAGTGTGTGTTTGTGCATGTCGCGTGCATCTCCTTCCCAGCGTTCGTTCTCCTTTGTGCGAGCTTGGTTGGGTCCGTGGTTGGTCTCGTTGGACCCACCTAGACCTGGGGGTGGTTCAGCCGTAATGGCTCCGGCATTGGTTGTCGGAGCAGAGAGAACGATCCCTGATACCATCAGGTGGTCGCGACGGCACAGCATTGCTGGTGCGTCCACTTGCAACGACTGTTTCTCCCTAGTTAGGCCACGGTTTGAGGAAAGGTTGGTCACGTTAGAACCGCCTGGACCTGGGGGTGGTCCAGCTGGAAGGGCTCTGGCCAGCAGGGAGGTCGAGCGTGATGACTGGCGGCTGGTCGCTGCCCTGCATGAACCAGTGTGTGTTTTTGGGTTAGGGTTTGTAGTGGGCTGTTTTGGTCCAATTGAACCGACTGGTTCGGTTGGGCTGAACCGGTTCTTTGAGTCTCGAGTCGAATATTTTAATTCTGGTCCGATTTATTTTATTTTTGGGCAGGGTAATTTTATTTTTAAAGTCCGGGTCGTTTTTACCGGGTCAAGTCAACTTTTAAGTTAAAATTTATTTTTGTCAAAATGATTTAGGGTCAACGATTTTAAGTCAAAATCTATTTTTAAGTTGCTGGAATTTTAATTAATTTAGGATTTTTGCCAAATTAACGGATTTTGGGCCGATAATTATTTTAATGAGTTTTAAGCCTATTTTAACGATGTTGGGCCGAGTCCTTCAAATGATTTTAAAGTGGGTCATCCTTAGTCATTAGGCCAAGTTTGAGTTGGACTTAGCATTTATTTTAAGTCTAGAAGGGGGCCTTGGGCTTAGTATCAGTGGGCCAGTCGCTTGAGCCAGTCCTTGATCGGGCCGAAGAAAATAATGCATAGGCCCATGAATATACTTTTTAATGTTATATGTGTCATGCTATGTATTTAAGTATGTAATGTTTTAAGAAAATTAGCATATATTGATGGGCCAAGGTTTTAAAATTGCATGATTTTTATGAAACGCATGCATCATGAAAGTTTAAATTATGTTAAGGCATGAATGAAAATGTTTTTGAGGAATTGAAGTGTTGTGGGGCAAAGTAACGATGGGAGTTAGCCGGGTAGCCGGGCCCGGGGATCCCCTGTTAATGTATAATGATAATGAGCTTATGGATCCTCGTGTGACATCGGGGTGAAATGGCAGCATAGAGGTGTGACATATAGGGATCCCGAGGTAAGGTCGGGTGAACCACACCGCCACGTACGTTGGTTTACAGATTGATCAATCGAATTTAATGGCTCTCACTTCATGGATACGACTCGCATGCTCTTTTAAGTTATGTTATGTATTATGTTGTGCCTTAACATATATGTTATGATGATTTATGTACGACTACAGTATGATTTAACTTTTTAAGATCTTTTAATGCACGCATGTCATGAAAATTATTTTCATACACTTATGTGCTTGTATGTGGTTTTATTATATGTACCTTGTTATTAGCGGATATAGCATGCTGGGCCTTTAGGCTCACTAGGTTTATATGGTGCAGGTGAGAATGATAATGTTGATGATATTACTCCGACCAGCGGTGAGGACGTCTGATGCTCCGCTGCGGCTGTTACCCCGTGACCGCTTAGTTATTTCATGTCATTTGCTTTTAAACATGTTCAGTTTTTCCGCAAACAGTTTTTGAGTACTCTGATTTTATGATTAGCTTGTGAGACGTGGATGAAGGATTTTTGTAGTCTTTTTATCGAATGTTGAGACGTTATTTTAAATGCTTGAAGTTATGTTTTATTATCTATAGCTTTTATTAAATGTTAATCCACGTCGGCTTTCAAAAAAAAATTTAGAGGTTTAGCATGTTTCAACTTGGTATCAGAGCGGTGGTTCTGGTGGGGTACTAGCCTGCTGCGTGGAGCTCGAAAGTCGCACTGCCAGTCTGTGAGTTTTATTTTATGATTTATGTATATGTTGCATGCTGCATGTTTATCTTTGCCTTAGTTCTACCTTAGATTTTAAGGGTTAGACGCCTGGTCATGCACTTAGATTTACGGTATAAGGCTTTGGTGTACCAGAACAATGCCTCCCCGTCGCAACAGAGAGCAGCAGCAGGATGATGACTTGCCTCCTCCACCACCACCCCAGATGACGGCGTTTGAGAGGGCTAACGTGGAGATGTTAGCCGGGATCACTAGACTGTTGGAGCGCCAGACGGAGCGATCCGGCGGAAAGTCACATGAGGAGGACGTGGCTGAGAGGTTCCGCAAGCAGGGACCTAAGGAATTTGCCGGGACTTTAGATTCGTTAGTTGTCGAGTTGGACCTAAGTAGAACTGTTAGATCTTCTAAAACTTGCCTTGAAAACTTTGACGGATAGGACTAGCGAACCTAGAACGGTTTTAGGTATCTAAACTACTTTTGGTATTTATTATGACCGTAAACGCGTGCCGGTGTGATGTTTCCGTTTCAAGCGAGATTCGTGTTCTTGGTGTTACTACCCTTGCATTACTAGATTCAGGGGAGACCCACTCGTTTATTTTGAGTGCGTTCATGCAGAGGATGGGTATTATACCGGAGAGTTTGTGTATGGCTCTCGCAGTGACGGTCCCTTCAGGAGAGGATTTTTCGACGACCAGTGTGTTTCAGGGATTGACGATGATGTTCCAGGATCATGCAGTCCAAGCAGATCTAGTTGTGTTGCCGATGTCAGGATTTGATCTCATCCTAGGCATGGATTGGCTGACAGATTTCGGAGCAGTGATTGATTTTCAGAGGCGGACAGTTTCTATCCGACCGCCAGGGCAGGAGGCCTTCTTATTTAAGGCGGCTAGGAGACCACGGAAGCCTAGATTCATATCCTTCTTACATGCCAGGAAGCTGGTTGAGCATGGATGTCAGGCGTTCTTGGCCAGTATTACTGCTCCAGGAGATTCAGCAGGCCCTTCGTTGTCTGATGTGGAGGTAGTCAGGGATTTCGCAGATGTATTCCCCGACGACGTCGCAGGAGTTCCACCAGTGAGGGAGGTGGAGTTTTCTATTGAGCTGATGCCGGGTACCGTGCCTATCTCTAAGGAACCGTATCGATTAGCTCCTACCGAGATGAAGGAGTTAAAGGAGCAGATTCAGAAGTTACTTGATAAGGGGTTCATTCGACCTAGTTTTTCTCCATGGGGCGCGCCAGTTCTGTTTGTGAAGAAGAAGGATGGTAGCATGAGGCTGTGTATTGACTACCGGGAGTTGAACAGAGTTACCGTGAAGAACAGATACCCACTCCCGAGGATTGAGGATTTATTCGATCAGTTGCAGGGAGCTTCAGTGTTCTCGAAGATTGATCTGAGATCTGGCTATCATCAGCTGAGATTTAGAGAGGAGGATGTGTCCAAGACTGCTTTTCGGACACGCTACGGCCACTACGAGTTCTTGGTGATGCCGTTTGGTCTGACGAACGCCCCAACGATTTTAATGGATCTGATGAACAGAGTATTCGGGCAGTATCTAGACCAGTTCATCATTGTGTTCATCGACGACATTCTGGTCTATTCGAGGAGCTTTGAGGAGCATAGACAGCACTTGCAGACAGCTTTGCAGACTTTGAGAGAGCACAAGTTATACGCCAAGTTCAGCAAGTGCGAGTTTTGGCTAGAGCATGTGGCTTTCTTGAGGCATATTGTGTCGAGAGATGAGATTTCTGTTGACCCATCGAAAGTGGAAGCAGTGCAGAACTGGGGGATTCCGAAGAATGCAGTGGAGATTCGTAGTTTCTTGGGCTTGGCAGGTTACCATCGCAAATTCATCAAGGGCTTCTCTTCTATTTCAGTTCCCTTGACAGCCTTGAACAAGAATAATTTGAAGTATGTGTGGAGCGCCGACTGTCAGAGAAGCTTTGATCAGTTGAAGGAGGCCCTTACTTCAGCGCCAGTATTAGTGATACCAGTGGACCACGAGGAGTTTGTGGTTTATACAGATGTTTCTTTGAGAGGTTTGGGTGCAGTTCTGATGCAGGGAGGTAAGGTTATTGCGTATGCGTCGAGACAGCTGAAGAGTTATGAGCAGAACTATCCGACGCATGATCTGGAGCTTGCAGCAGTAGTGTTCTCACTGAAGATTTGGAGACACTATTTGTACGGCGAGAAGTGTCAAATTTTCACCGACCATAGAGCCTCAAGTACTTCTTCACCAAGAAGGAGCTGAATATGAGGCAGCGCAGATGGTTAGAGTTGGTGAAGGACTATGACTGTGACATTAGCTACCATCCGGGTAAGGAGGCGGGATTCCTTCGTCAGCCTGCACTAGAAGGCCTGACGAGATCTGCGCGGACGGATTCTCCTCGTCGAATTGGCCGGAACGAATTCCGGCGACTCGAGGCGGCAGCGGCGGCTTTGTGAGAGAGGAGGGGCGGCTACTTAGCACTTAGGTTTAGGGTTTGTTGCAAGTTAATTGTGTTATGAAGTCTCCTAAGTCTAATTAAATAGACTAAGTGGTAGGCTTGGACCGGCCCAACGGGTCCGGGTCCAACGGGTGAACATTCGGTTCATCCCCACCACTGTGACTTCATCGTAACTCCGATCGCCGATCAAATCGGACCGATCGACTCAGTTTCAAAAACTGAATACTATGATCTGATAGACCATTTTTCAGAACCCCAGTGCAAAATGACCGTTTTGCCCCTCAACGTCGGGAAATCTCGATTTGACCCGAGTTGACTTTTAGGAAGTCGCACTCTCCAAAATCCTCTTCTCGTGCTCAACACATTGAGCTGAGTATCCGTGCAGGAATCTCGAATCCAGTACTTGTGTGACCCTCAATGGTTCAGGGATACAGCTAGCCGTGGGCCCACAACCATTGTGGCTCCGGAATCACAATTCCGGACTTGCCCATCGGATCATGGTAAGAGCGTCTAGCAACATCGCCGCATGATCCCCTAGGTATCACTGATAGTTCCTGCAAGAACCAGTTGGTCGTGGTTAGCGTACAGTACGGTCCTTTCAATCCATATATCCCGATCAGATCAACGACCATTGGTAAATCGAGAGTCGCTATAGATCCGATAGCTATGCA
>KV005673.1:64857-80707 GCA_001598015.1 Dorcoceras hygrometricum
GCTAGTATTATTAATGGGCTTCTATTTCTTTAAATAAAACAAGGTAGAAGGCCTTTTTAGTACATTTTTTCATACACCCTCCACCTAAACTCGAAAATTACCCTAGCCTCTCCTCTCATCAGCCAACTTCAGCCTCCATCCTCCCATTGGTGGCCGAAAATTTGCAATTTTTCCATTGAAACTCAAGGTGTGGTCTTCTCCATTGTCCTCCGCTCCGGTATCACGTATTTTCGCTTCTCTATCGATCAAGGCATGTTATATTCTTTATTTTCTCACCATATAGATCATATTACACTGTTTTTACAAAGTTTATGCATGAATTTTATGTGAATGTTTCAGATCTTAAGGTTTATGTTCATGATCATACATGTACTCATATGTGCACCTCACGGTTTTAATCCTTTTTGCATGGATTCGGTTCATGGGCTGCTTGAGGGGTCTTGGTTTTTTTTTTAAGTGGTTCATGGTGGTCCTAGGAGTGGCTTTTCGTGGTTCGAAGTGGTGGAAATTGTGGTCGAACCAATGGCTTGATGTCGCACACCGCGCAGTGTGTGTTTGTGCGTGTCGCGTGCGTCTCCTTCCCAGCGTTCGTTCTCCTTCGTACGAGCTCGGTTGGGGCCTTGGTTGGTCTCGTTGGAACCGCCTGGACCTGGGGGTGTTTCCTCCGGAAGGGCTCTAGCAGTGGTGGCCGGAGCAGAGAGAACGACTGCTGATACCATCAGGTGGTCGCGACGGCACAGCATGGCTGGTGCGTCTACTTGCAGCGACTGTTTCTCCCTGGTTAGGCCACGGTTTGAGACAAGGTTGGTCACGTTAGAACCGCCTAGACCTGGGATGGTCCAGACGGAAGGGCTCCAGGCCATGGTGGCCGGATCGATGGAGGTCGAGCGTGATGACTGGCGGCTGGTCGCTGCCCTGCATGAACCAGTGTGTGTTTTTGGGTTAGGGTTTGTAGTGGGCTGTTTTGGTCCAATTGAACCGGCTGGTTCGGTTGGGCTGAACCGGTTCTTCGAGTCTCGAGTCGAATATTTTAAGCCTGCTCCGATTTATTTTATTTTTGGGTCGGGTAATTTTATTTTTAAAGTTAGTGTCGTTTTTACCGGGTCAAGTCAACTTTTAAGTTAAAATTAGTTTCGGGTTAAAATTATTTTCGGGTCAACGATTTTAAGTAAAAATCTAATTTTTTTTTTAGATGCTGGAATTTTTAATTTAAATTGGGTTTTTAGCCAAATTAGTGGACTTTGGGCCGATATTTATTTTAATGAATTTTAAGCCTTTTTAACGATATTGGACCGAGTCCTGCAAATGAATTTAAAAGGGTTGTTCTTAGTCGTTGGACCAAGATGAGTTGGGCTTAGGATTTGTTCTAAGTTTGAGTTGAGGCTTTGGGACTTAGAATTAGTGGGCCAGTCACTTGAGCCAGTCCTTGACCGGGCCGAAGAAAAATAATGCATAGGCCCATGAATATACTTTTAATGTTATATGTACCAGGTTATGTATTTTAAGTATGTAATGTTTTAAGAAAATTAGAATATATTGATGGGCCAAGGTTTTAAAGTTGCATGATTTTTATGAAACGCATGCATCATGAAAGTTTAAATTATGTTAAGGCATGTATGAAAATGTTTTTGAGAAATTGAAGTGTTGTTGGGCAAAGTAATGATGGGAGTTAGCCGGGTAGCCGGGCCCGGGGATCCCCTGTTAATGTATAATGATAATGAGCTTATGGATCCTCGTGTGACATCGGGGTGAAGTGGCAGCATAGAGGTGTGACATATAGGGATCCCGAGGTAAGATCGGGTGAACCACACCACCACGTACGTTGGTTTACAGATTGATCAATCAAATTTAATGGCTCTCACTTCATGGATACGACTCGCATGTTCTTTTAGTTATGTTATGTATTATGTTGTGCCTTAACATATATGTTATGATGATTTATGTACGACTACAGTATGATTTAACGTTTTAAGATCTTTTAATGCACGCATGTCATGAAAATTATGTTCATACACTTATGTGCTTGTATGTGATTTTATTATATGTACCTTGTTATTAGCGGATATAGCATACTGGGCCTTTAGGCTCACTAGGTTTATATGGTGCAGGTGAGAATGATAATGTTGATGATATTACTCCGACCGGCGGTGAGGACGTCTGATGCTCCGCTGTGGCTGTTACCCCGTGACCGCTTAGTTATTTCATGTCATTTGCTTTTAAACATGTTCAGTTTTTCCGCAAACAATTTTTGAATACTCTGATTTTATGATTAGCTTGTGAGACGTGGATTAAGGATTTTTGCAGTCTTTTTATCGAATGTTGAGACGTTATTTTAAATGCTTGAAGTTATGTTTTATTATCTATAGCTTTTATTAAATGTTATTCCACGTCGGCTTTCAAAAAAAAAATTAGAGGTTTAGCATGTTTCATATCAGACTTGTCAGATGTTAACAAAACTTATTCAGAAGTCGACAAAAGTCTGCAAAAGCCTGAATATAAAGGACACGAGGACAACTCTGTCGGTACTCTACAGAACACCTTTCAACGGGAAGAACTTGTGTCCAACGGATTAATTTGAACAGAGGATATTTATACAAGCAGAGGATTAATGAATACGATGATGTTGATTTGATGATGCAACGATTTCGATTGACAGGAAGAAACACAGAAAGGTGAAGCAGTCGATCACCATGGAGAAGGAGCTAATTGCAAGTGTCGACTGCTGAACCTTATCAGCTTTGATGAAGCACTTCCTTGCTGTGTGAGATTTAATCTTCGAGAGTTGAGCGTTCACTGTAAAAATCTCACACACAGAGATTCACTCACATATATACGAGAGATGTGCGATATAGAATAGTGAGTGAATCAAAACCAAAACCAAAACCAAACACCAATCCCGTCCAAGCACGAAGCGTTAAACACTGTGTATGTAGCCTTTCTCACTGAGGCATAAAATAAGTGATTGAGTGAACACGGCTGAGAGCTGGTGTAGAATCTAGGATTCATATTTGGGAAGTGGGTAAGTCCCAAATCTGATTGGGTCTGCGGATCAAAGTCTTCTAGTGGAACCTTCCTGAAGAAGGAATAAGGGGAGACGTAGGATGATATATCCGAACTTCCAAAAACAAACAGCTGGTCTATTTATTTACAGCATTCCGAATCTACTGTTAGCACGCATTGCATAAAATTTGAAATCTGTTTTAATGAGTTTTAAAATTAGAGTTCAGTTCTGGATACTTCCGCTTGGTATTTTATTGCCAATCCAGATCTGTTCTCGGTGCTCTCTTTATTTACGTTCAAGAACATTGAGCTATTGCAGCTCAGTTTATTTTATTTAAATAGGCATGGTTCTTGTTGTATCTATCGATCCTAACAAGCCAGTAGAGAAAATCATTCAAATATCGATGGAACTGGAGATCTATATAAAGAATGATGGACAAAGACACTAAAACGTCACTGTGATTGATACTGCTACGAATTTCCAAACGAACATCACATTGCACAAATTACTTCGCAAACAGAAACTTCACTGTTCATCGTCTTCTTCATTACAACTCTGCTCCCAAAAGCTTGAAATTCATATTTCTGAGTTTTAACCACTCTGTAGATTCGTGTATTCAAGTATATATCATAAGTATAGTGTATAGAGCATGTGTAGCTGAAATGGCTAGAGCAAACCATTGTATTTGCCGAACAGATCATGAGTCTGGTTTCTGTCGTAGAAGTGCTAGGAGTTCTCGCAGCTTGCGGGCTGTTGGATTGGGTTAGAGCAGGAGCTGTTGTAATCAAATATTATAGTGGAATCCTTCCTGAACAAGTAAGAAAGGGAGACATAGGATTTTAAGCTCTGAACTTCCATAAACAAACTCTCGACTCTCTTTGCTTGACTGCATTCAGTTCTTAAATTACTGCTTTAAGTTTTTATATCTTTGTTCACTGTTCAATCGAGTTCATTCCACACAAATCTTTGTTACTCGAGAGAACAGAGCACACTGAGATCCTCCAAGCTGGTAACTCAGCTTAGAGGTTAGCCAAAGGCTTGTAAAATCTTTTTAAAAGAGTTTTGTAAAAATTGTGAAGGATTTGATTCACCATCCCCCCTCTGAACTCTCGAGCTGTATTTTAACTCTATTTTTGATCCAACGTGTTATATACCGATGCCAATGATCATTGGTGTGTGGCGCTTCCACGAAGAACACACCGAATGTAGAACCATGTCAATATAATAATGTATTATTCTCCGATGCAGAAGCCATACGATAGCATATCAATGAAAAGGAATTTATGCAGTAAAAAGAACCCGTATATTTACTCGCAACTAAATTTAATTTAAAATTTTCTTAAGAAATAAAATTTATTCTAAACCAGAGAAATTTATATTACTAATATGCCAAGCTTTATGTCAAAATAATATTTTTGATATTGTTATTATTATATCTCTTGAAAATATTCTTGCAGTTTTTCTGACAAGAGATGGACAGCGCTGATGTCGATGTCATCAGGAAATACAGAGGAATTTGAGAGAAAACACCATGAAATGCTTCAATCCGAGTTCAACAAGCTTGCCCTAAATGTAGAAGTTGTGGGTAGGCTGCAATAAGCTGATAAGAGCACACTCTCTGACCAAATTATAGGGTATTTACAAGCTTATATTTAGATGTGTTATGTATTACAAAGGTCAATCATCCAGACCATACAGAAGCCATTGGTTTCTAAAATAGAATTAGAGTATAGAGCTCTACACCTGGAGCAGGGGATTCAAGTACCCCTAGCAAAAGTGCTATGTGAGGATCATCTTGCGATCAGACAGCCCAAGCAAAAATTGACTCTAGATCCTTGCCCGAGTCGTCAAGTCAACTAGTCGCCTTGGGGATTGAAGAGAGAGAGAGATCAACCTTAGACCTCAAACTAGAAAGGACCAAAATAAGGTTGATACTAACGAGCTTGTAATTTTCCTTTTTAGGTTTATCAACATAAGTGGGAGAAATTAAAATCCAGAACAAGAATTAATCCGGCTACATGTCGGGTTGACATAACAGGAAAATACTCGAGGATTTGGATGAGGCCTAACGCTTATCCAAAATATGTCAAGTTATGGTATGATTTTGGGGTTCTTGCCTCAGTTTATACAATTTCGCCAGGTTTCTTGGAAATATCACTCCTACGCAAGTGGATCCAAGAAACAGTATATGAGACCTGGACAAATAATGAATATTTGTCTAGGGGAGATATTTTAGTGTAGTGTTTTCTCATTACAGCTCCAGAACCAGCAATGAAAGTTTCACATGAAGCCTTTCATTCATCAAATTAATGAGGCCAGATACTAGTGCTCAGAAATATATTAAGGATCCGCCTACAGATGAAATTCCTCTAGTCTAAGTATTTAGTGAAGATGACAAATCAACTAGAAAAGCATGGGGACTATTCATCTATCTCACCAATATGGACAACGTGATTTTTTTCGTTCAAATTCTATAAGAACTCAGTGAATGGATCTTTCCTGTTAAATACCATGACAATAAAAACTACAGAATTTACAGAAGAAATATTTGAATAAAAATAAATTTTCTATGGAATGACAAGCTTCCAACAAGCAAAGAGACTCACCAGAAATTCTGCAACATGGCCCACTTTAATATAGAGATAGAAACAATCTGCCCAGTATTCTCGAATCAGAAAGAATCTGAATTTGGAAAGAGCTTTCGTTCTAAATCTGACCGAAATCATCTTGCAGTGACAAGTCCAAGTCGTGGGGGACCATACAAGTCACGTTTTTTTCCAGGAACCCCCAAAGCACAAAAGATTCTCCGACAAAAATAAAGAGGACAAATGAATAACTACTACAGGATCACCACTTACTCAGTGGAAGACAAGACCACCTAACGAATAATTAAAGGGACAGTTGGCAGTCACTACAAGATTCTTAGTTCAAGGCTGACTGAAATCTGGGGTTTCGTCCCTCTCGTGTATAATTAAATCTATTACTCTACTCCTTGAGGTAGCAAAAACAAGGTTTGTTGGTATTATTGAAGGAATTCATGGTGTAAACCGTCAATTACGACTGTGTGATTAAACTATGAGGAGCAGTTTGTAAAATCCGGTGGACACCACCTGACAATACTTCTCAAAAAAGGTATGAGAGTTAATTTATTTAACAGAGAAAAAAATTACTATAAAATAAATCCGAGGCTAAAATGGAGGAAAATTGAGTTATAACAATGAAGTAGTTTTATGAGTGAGTTAAAAAAAAATTTTAGGGAATGAAAGAAATTTAAATTTGGTAGCAGGACTTTAAATGTTTTTTTTTAACTTTTCTTTCTTATCCTGTTGCAAGTGTTGCGATTTGTGCAATCCATTAATGTAAATTCTATGAATTTTAATCGATTTCTTGTAATTAATTGTTTTATATTATAAAATAGAAGGAATATCTTATATATGTGAAAGTAATAATCTTATTTGGTCTAATATTGATATACCATTAGAAGGTTGTAACTTAATAGTTACACATATACAATACAGATAGATACTTGTAAATCGAGGCTCACTTTCTTTTCCGTTTGGCTGGGGCTGGGTACAAAGTCTACGCACTTCTTATCTTTGCTCTTCATATTCGCTTACGTTTCCTGACACTGCTGGAGTAGGTGATGAGGCACTTTTTCTTTCTCACATTTGTCGTACTACAAGGTTAATATTTTTTTTTTCCGTTTATTAATTGTTAAAATCTCGAGAGAAACCTACGTTTTTGGGGTTAGTAGCTTTCCCTACTTTGGTTTTATATCAACTAAATTTTTTCTTTGAATTTGATGCTCAAAGTTTTGGTTTTTAGCTTTCCAGTCCTATTTTATAGTGATACTTAATATCTGAAAATACTAATATAATACAAAAAACTATTGGCATAACAACGAAAAATGTCGATGTGAAACTATTACGATTCCACCACTCAAATGCTTCCCTGAATTTTGTAAAGAAAATTTTGTTCTTACGCTGATTAATTAGTTAAATAGGTAATATTAAATAGGGATAAATTGTTAAATAATAAAAAAATAAATCGTAAATATGAAACTAGATTATTATTTGGACAGATGAATAAGGATAATAGAAATAGGACGGAAGGAATGTGAGGTTTTCTAATTTTAGAAACTGTGACAATAGATGTGATGCGTTTCACATTTACAATGAAGGTCAGAGCCTAGATAAGGTAAGACTAATAACTGTGATCAAATAAAAATTAATATATTTTTTAAACTGATTATATTTATATTGTAAAAAAAGTAATTTTTAAAACTTATGAAAAATAAACCTTTATTTCTGTCTGAAGAAGCAAAAGTTGGAAAGTGTCCGATTTTTGGGCTTCTTGCCGATTTATCCGATAAAGAAGAATACTTCAATCATGTGGACCCAAGTGACCGTCTTCGGGACTGTGCCCAATCAAATAGATATCCATAACAAAGCCCACAAATATTAAAATTCTTTGCAAGTGATTCTATTTTATTTTTTATGGATTTGAATAATGACGTAACATTCAACTATTAATTAAAATATCTATAAATTGAAACGACTGAAATTCAATCAGTTTGATTAAGGTTATTTTAGGAAAAAGAAAAACCGGCCTGACTCTTTCGTGACCACTATATTTAGATCAACATAACCTACCCAAATATTTCAAATTGACTAATTAAAAAATATTTTTTGAATCAATTATAGCATCGTCTCTGTCGAAAGATGTGACGATTATTATATAAAGATAATGATTTATAAAATTTATGTCAAATCGGATAAAACAAACATACAGAGCCATTTATAACTTATCTTTGGTAAAAAAACAATTACTAACAATACAAACGACTTATAATAAGGGTGATTTGAATTTGCAACTGGCGTGTACATGTGAAATTGATTATTATATGATGTAACCGAATTTCGTCCAGCCAATGAGCTAACGTCACGTGAGATTTGTCAGGTCGGGAGGTTGACTAGTCTGAGCTCGGGATATCGGTTGATGCTTTACTGATAATATCTTGCGATCACAAAACTGGTCAAAGGGCGTCGGGAGGTGTCCTGACGAAGGTCGTTCGATGCTTAAGTTATAATAAGTGTTTGGGGACAAAGAGTATGTATAGAGTAGAGGAAATAAAGCTACTGAATGAATAAAAAGGATGATCTATCTGGGTATTTATAGGTGAGTAAAGTGGTTTGATGTACTTGTCTGGATAAATTGGAGTGGGCCTGACATGTACTCTCACCTACCCTCTGCAGGTAGAGATGGCTTCTTCCGTATTTGTCAGTATATTCATCATGGATCAATAAAGAGGGCCAAGTTGGAATACATCCCAGCCTGGTAGTGAGCAATACAATAGTCCAGCCCTAGCTATACTAGCCGTGCACCGAGATCCCGAGGTGTCGTGTCTGGTCAGCAAGATGCGCTCTCGAGCTGGTAGTGGTCTAGTGGAGCCAAGATGGAGGGCTGTTAGTATCGTTTCTAAGAGAAGTTTTACCTTAGGTTCCGAACTGAATTTAGTGGTATCAATAGTAACCCCCCAAGGAGTCCTAGACGAAGAATTGAAGTGTAGGATTATGTGGAATTGAGGTCGGGACCCGAGCTAAGACTTGCGCTGGTGATGAGAACCATGATCCATGTGACACTGGATCTCAACCGTTGATAGACCCTTCGTGAAAGGTCCAGATGAAGCTCGGGACTGTAGATAAATTTTATGTTTTCTGAGGAAAAACCACGATCCCTGTGAAGTTTTTTCAGGCCTTGATTAGTTTCGATCGGACGGTTAATAGGAGCTTTAGCTCGGGTTTCGAGGAGCCGATTAGAGTTCCTGAGGTAATCTGAACCGTTCATTAATATGGAGATCTGACGATTGAAAAGTTCTCCGAATTTCCTATAAATGGGCAACTTTTTCCATTCATTTCTACCTCTACTTTTCTTTGGTATCGAAACTCTGTCAAAATTTCTACCCGCTCCCGAGCTATCCTTACTATCTCCCGACCTTTCGTAAGTTTTTACAATTCGTTAACCTCTTATAGAAATGTCCTCCCCGTTGTTAGGAAAGTAGCAGAGTCTATAGATTCTCCTTCGCCTACGGAGACTAGGTATAGAGAAGATGAGATCCCGAGCTCAATAGACCTTCACAGGGCAAGGCTACTTAGAATTGACCATGATGAGGCGCGGATGGCCGCCCAGAGGTGTACCTGGTACGAGATTAAGACCTCTGGAATTGGATATTCCTTTGATTAAAGATAAGGCAGGGATATCCGTGCTATATGAAGTGATAGTCCCCCGTGTCGAAGCCTGAGTTCATCGTCCCCCTGCCGGCTTCCATACCTTTTACCTAAATCAAATAGGCATGGGTCTTAGTGTTAGAGTAGATGCCCAACTAGCCAACTTGTGGCGTGTAGGTTTTATTGACTCTTTGTATAACGATCTTTATTTATGATATTCGTATTTCTTTATGGCATTCTTTATCTTCATTATTAATTTGTAATGTTAACAATTGTGTTGGATAAAGACCTAGAATGCACCATAGTGTATGTTAGATGTGATAGTGGATATGATGGCTATCATGAAACACATCTAATAGTCACTGTGTATTCTGAACTCGTTCCTAGTCGATTGGGCCGTCAAAATGAGGATAAGGCCGCCCGAGCTCGAGATTAGCATCTGCTATGCGAAGTACCACGTTTCATTGGTAGGGAACATTGTGATGTTCTGAGCATGCAGATGGATAGTGACCTGGTGATCTATCGAACTACCCTCGTTCGGACTTTCCAAATGGTTACCATTTGTCGAGTGCATAAGTCCGAGGTCTTGGTTGTACTGATTAGTCCTCACTACTCGAAACGTCATTGAGACTCTACATGATAGGTGCCTCACTTTGACCCGTTTATCGACTCATGGGGTCATTAGGTGGCGGGATTGTGATGTCCCGATGCATGTAGGAGTCGATGCTTCGTTGTCGAGGATTCACCGCTCGCCCGTGTGCGTGGATATCCTATGCTATCTGAGGAGATAATAGTGTGATAAATCTCTGTCCAGAGTACTAGATGTGTTTTAGGTAAATGGGTTTACCTAGTAACACACGCGATGTCACTATTTGATCTCCAAGATGTATGCATAGTTATTGGATCTCTAGCGACTCTCGATTCACCAATGGTCGTTGATCTGATCGGGATATATGTGTTGAAAGGACCGTACTGTACGCTAACCACGACCGACTGGTTCTTGCATGTACTATCAGTGATACCTAGGGGATCATGGGGCGATGTTGCTAGACGCTCTTACCATGATCCGTTGGACGGGTCCGGAATTGTGATTCCGGAGCCACAATGGTTGTGGGCCCACGGCTAGCTGTATCCCTGAACCATTGAGGGTCACACAAGTACTGGATTCGAGATTCCCGCATGGATACTGAGCTCAATGTGTTGAGCATACGAAGAGGATTTGGGGAGTGCGACCTCCTAAAAGTCAATAGGGGTCAAATCGTGATTTCCCGCTGTTGAGGGGCAAAACGGTCATTTTGCACTGGGGTTCTGAAAAATGGTTTTTCAGATCATAGTATTCAGTTTTGGAAACTGAGTCGATCCGTCCGATCTGATCGGTGATCGGAGTTATGATGAAGTCTCGGTGATGGAGATGAACCGAATGTTCATCCGTTGGACCCGGGCCCGTTGGGCCGGATCCAAATCCATCACTAAGTCTATTTAATAGACTTAGGCCTTAATCAACTCACTTTGATACACAAGACTACACAATTAAACCTAAACCTAGCAAGTGGCCGCCGCTCCTTCCCTCCTCTCATAAGCCGCCGCCGCCGCCGCCCTTGTGCCGCTGCCGCCGTCGCCTTGTGTCGTCGGAAAATTGTTCCGGCCAACTTGACGAGGAGAATCCGTCCGCGCCGATCTCGTCAGGCATTCTAGTGCAGTGTCAGGCCCCGTGCTAATTACTAACAATTAACACATAATAAGCGCATAAACACGGAAGCTAAAAATCAGGGCTTAAAAATTTTTGAAATACAATAGGCCTGAACTTCAAATCATACATTCAAAATAGCGATAATAAGATACGAGTTGACTCAAATTCCAACACAACAAGTATATCAACCAAATATAAATCCCCAATACATGATAACACGGGGCATCCCCCGGTAAAATACATATCATATATAAACTGGGACTCAGGGACGCGGGGATCGACCAGCTGAACTTCCACTCGGTCCAGCTTGATTACCTAGTGCTCCTGCAAATGGGCAACACAGACCCAAACAAAACAAAAGCAGGAAACAAGTACGAGGTCAAGCCTCAGTACGAAGAGCTATCAAAGTAGGTAAACATGCAACATGCTATTAATCAATGCTATGAATGCATGAGGGCTATCAAGAAATCGGATAGCTAGACCAGTCTATTAACTGGAAACTCAAATCAAGCCTCTATACCACACACAGCCAATCAGCCGGTGGAAATCATCGGTCCGTGATCATCGGGGCCCGTCAGCCCATCACAGCTCGGCGGTAGACACTCGTATCCGGTAGTCACCGCTCCGACGATAGCGTTGGACTTTTCAGAAACGACTCAACAGTCGGCCAGTCACAACGTGGCACCCAATCAGGTAATCAAATCAATTAATCAATTCAGGCTCAAGATGTATGCAATGAATGTCATTCAATTTCAATGCTCAATGCATACAGTTTACAATACGTGAAACAGAACAGAATTCAATCATCTAAATTCACGTAAGCCACATAACAGCAAATCACAACACCGAAAATAGACATGTTCTCGCTCAACTGCTAAGGGGCTGCTCAATCGTACCTTTCCTCTTCAATTTACCTAACAGATTTCTCCTGGCTCAAATCACGCAGCAGGAAACTTCCTGAAAGCTGAAATCTGTTACAACATAGCTAATATCTTAGCTCAATCTCATCATAAATACGCTAATCCTACGGCCAGAAGTCTAATTCAATTCCTACACTTCTATGCAGGCATTAGCTACAAGAACAGAGCTCAATTCTAACAGGAATGCTCACCCAACAGCTCACGCTAGCAGAAGAACGCACGCACAGACTTTTCTCAAAAGCTTCGAAGTCCAGCATCTTCGCGTTTCCACTTCCAGCGCAATACAATAGTCTCAAAAGGGTAGCAAACGAAAGAGCTAAGCAAGGGGAATCCAGCGCCACTAAGATCTCCAAAAACAGAGGCTGGATGCGACGGGAAACGGCGGTGGAAATTCACGGTGAACAGTAGCTCGACGAGGGTTTGGAGAAGAAGATAAGAAATGACTGGTTCAAAAATAATTCTAAGTGTCGAACAACACTTCTATTTATAATCTCCCAAATCCAACGTCTGCTGATTATCAAAGCAGCCGACAAAACCAGCAGGTATCGACCAGCAGGTACCAACTCTTTCCCCTTCAATAAAATCAGCAGGAGCAAACAAAAAACATACGCGAGAAAACACTTCAAAACGACACCGTTCCAACTTATCAAAACGACGCCGAAGCAATCACCAGCTGACAACAGCTCTCGCAAGCAAAACGACCATCTGCTGGTAACAGCTCTCTCTCCAAAACATTTCATCTGCTGGTCACGAGAAATCACTCAAAACGACGACGCATCTACTAATCCAAACGACGTCACTTTGGTTACGCAAACATTGCTACCAGCAGCTGATCTCTTAAACGAAAAGCTCAAAACGCAGCGCTTCAACTAATTCAAACGACGCCGCTTCTCAACGCTCTCGAATTTGCGCGCCTGCTGGTCAGCAGCAACCATCGCAACGCAAACTACTACCAGCAGCAATGAATACGTCACGCCTACATCATCATATCTATCGATAGCTCTCGCGACTGATTCCACGAACCATCAGCTGATCACTGTTCACAAGCGCCTCTGCTGAATCTAGTAGTCAACACTCCCAAATATGTTGACTAACACGTGTCGCTTCCCCATTCAATCTCACGCTAAATCGCAACATCTGCCAGCAGCAACTTCAACTCAAACTAAAACCAGCAGATCTTTATGCGTCACGCTTACATCTCCTCTGCTGATTCCAAATTCATCAGCAGCGAGCTACAGTAAGGTTGACCTGCGTTGACTCCGCTACAAAAGCGTACTGCTAACAGCTTTGCATCAAAATCGCTACGATCGAAATTCCCAAAATAAACGCAACGCTCAAAATCAGCAGGAACTTCGAAATCTACGTGATTAATTCTCAAATCAAATCAATTAATCACTAATCCAAATTCTCAATCCTCACATGCAGGCTGACGAAGGAGTCTCGTTTTTGGTCGTGGACCAGATTGACGTTATCTACCGCCGCCTACCGCGAAGTGCCGGTTTCCTCGAGAAACTGGTCGGAGCCAGGCACGAGTTGCCAGCAAGGTAGTCATCTAAACACCCTATGAATTTCATAGTCTGTTATTTGTAATGAATTGTATTGATCGTCTCCCGGCAATTTTTGTTCTTCCGCTGCCTCGCCGGGAGGCGTGATCCGGATCCGCCGCGGTTCCCCAACAGTGGTATCAGAGCCAGGTTTTCGGATCTGATCAATACGATTATGCCATATTATATCTAACATCTCTTTTTCAGATTTGAAATCGAATCAAAAGGTTTCGAAAGCCGGCAGCCGCCACGTGCGGCGGCGCCAACATGAGCGCGCGATGTGTGCTTGTCACGCATCACGGCCGAGCCGTTGGCCGCAACTCCGCACAAGACGTTGCGCACTGGATGCGTGATGATGGGCTGGGCATGTGAGCGGCCGCGCGCAAAAAGGTTGCGCAAGTGGCCGGACGTTGCTGCTTGGATGCGCCGCTGCGTCTCGCCAACGATGGCCGCGCAATGTCGCGCCTTGTCGCGCGCTTGCCGCGCGATTGGAGTGCGGCGGTCGCGCCTTGTGGCCGCGGCTGTGCGACGCTTGCTGGGCGCTGTGGCGCGATGGTGGCCGACCGATGTGCGCCACGCGATGGCGCACGATGGCGATGGAGCGCCGCGCTTGTCGCGGTCGTGTGCGTGGCCTTGCGCCGCGTGCGTGATTTCGTGGTGGCGCCGCCGACGGCGGCCGCCGCTTCGGTGATGCTCCGGCGATGTCGTGACGGCTGAATTCTTCTAGGGTTTTGTTCGGGCCTGTCCCGGGCAGCCCGTGAAGTTTTCGGGCCGATATTCGATATCGGGTCCGTTTTGATCGATTTTGAAATTTTGAGATTTTTGGGCCTAAAATTGTTTTAAGCCCAATATGATATAATTAAAATTAGCAAAATGTGATTTTAATTGTAAAATATGATTTTATAATGAAATATGATTTTGTTGATTAAAATTTGATTTTATCGACAAAATACGATTTTATTATAAAATGCGATTCTATGATTAAAATATGATTTTCCGATAAATAATTAGATTATTTAATTTATGCATGTTAATTAGATTAATTGCATGATTGGGATGATCGAGAGCCGTGCCCAATTTGTTAGGTGTATGCGATAGGTTTTTTGAATTGATTGTATGTTTGGGATGATCGAGAGCCGTGCCCAATGTGTTAGGTGTATGCTAGGTTTTGCGTATTTCGATTGTAATAATGTTGATATCATTTACAAAGTGGGCCTGGTTTATGGCTCATTCCCACCCCTTTAAAATTGTATCCCAATGTGTCATGGATACTTAAATGTAAATATTAGATTTAGTGGGAGGACTTTTGAAGATGGTGGAGATGATGATCAAAGATATTGAAGACCGAAGATTTGTAAAACTGGAAGCAAATGTAATAGGATTGCATTACATACTGCATTTCACCTAGGACTGGACCTAGGTCCGTGATTGGCAACCACGGACCGCATAGCTCTCGCTATCGATCATCCCAAATTTTATATATGCGATATATGTTTGTTGAATCCGCATTTTAAATTGTGATTTAAACTTAATGAGATCGAATTTTCAAAATTAAAATCCCTCATTTTAAATATGATTTAAAATTAATATCAATATTAAAAGTTTATTCGATAAACTAAGGGAATTTAAATTTGTTTAAATTTTCTTACCTTCCATCAACAATGAGTGTACGTCGATGCTACCCGTATACATGGCCCGGCTCATATTATTGAGGGGGTTATGTATGCCGGAAAGCTGTACACGTCATTGACACTCGCTGTGAGTTGGTTGGAACTCCCTTTAACGTTGGCTCATATTATTGGGGACGTTAAGGGGACCGTCCTTCACAACTCGACATTGATGGGTCATCTTGACACGTGATAGTAATCGGCGTCATATTATTGGGCCCTTACTGGATGTGAGGTAAATACATGGAGGTTGCACCGATTTTAATTGGGCTCTACCTTTTAATGGTCATGGTTGGCTGATATTATTCGGGACCATGATCGCTCGATTGGACTCTGTGTACCCACTAAGGAAACTTGCTTTCTCGATTTCATTAGTGGGTAGTGAAATCGTTAAAATAGTGGGAGGGTAATTCATAAAACTAAATGACCTTGTTTTATGTGTTAGCGGTTTTCATATATAGTTAGTAATGCATGTCTGTTTTTCCTTTCAATATAAACTGCTTATATAATGTCTTCGATCAAAAATCCACTTGATGCTATACTGGATAGCAACAAGTTCACTGGTCTGAACTACCAAGACTGGCTTCGAAACCTCAATATTGTATTGGCTTCGGAGAAGCTCCTCTACACGTTAGAGAAGAGCCCTCCGAAGGAATCCCCTGCTGAAATCAGCCCTGAGGAGCTGACAAAGCTGAACAAATGGTGGGATGACGAGCTTAAGACTAGATGCTACGTGATGGCATTGATGTCTAACGAAATGCAGCGGCGTTTCGAGAAGACGGTGTATGCTGCTGACATACA
>KV005673.1:87303-105560 GCA_001598015.1 Dorcoceras hygrometricum
AAGAAGGTAGTTAAGAATGCTGTGACATTCCTTGTACTTTATGTTGATGACATTCTACTCATTGGAAATGACGTAGGAATGTTGCAGTCAACTAAAGTGTGGTTGTCTAGTAGATTCTCGATGAAGGACATGGGTGAAGCATCCTATATTCTTGGAATACAGATCTATCGAGATAGATCGAAAAGGATGCTCGGACTCACCCAAGCTACCTACATCGATACCATACTTAAGCGGTTCTCTATGGAAGAGTCCAAGAGAGGACACCTACCTATATGTCACGGGGTCACTCTATCTAAGTCTATGTGTCCAAAGACTGATGAGAAGATAGAGAGTATGACACGTGTGCCATATGCCTCGGCAATAGGTGGTATTATGTATGGCAAGATCTCAACTAGACCGGATGTCGCATATGCTCTGAGTGTCACGAACCGTTACCAAGCCAACCCCGGCCAAATGCATTGGAAGGCCGTGAAAGATATTCTTAAGTACTTACGAAGGACTAAGAATATGTTCATGGTCTATGGGGGTGGTGAACTGAAATTGGAAGGCTACACTGATTCTAGCTTCAAATATGACGTGGATGATTCGAAGTCAACCTCTGGGTTTGTATTCATGCTCAATGGTGGTGCTGTCTCTTGGAATAGTTCCAAGCAAGACACCATCGCGGATTCAACCACTGAGGCTGAGTACATCGCAGCATCATCTGCTGCTAAAGAGGGGGTTTGGATAAGGAATTTCGTCCAAGAGTTGGGCGTAATCCCTGATGGAGTTGGTCCAGTCCCGGTGTACTGCGACAACACGGGTGCCGTTGCGCAAGCAAAGGAGCCTAGGTCTCACCAAAGATCCAAACATATACTGAGGAAATACCACATAATCCGGGATATTGTGGCTAGAGGTGACATAGTAGTCGAGAGAGTCGCCTCTGCAGACAACATTGCTGATCCACTTACGAAGCCCTTGCCAGGACCGTTGTTTGAAAAACATCGCGAAACAATGGGACTGCGTCTGATGAGTAGTTGGCTTTATGGCAAGTGGGAGATTGTTAGAGTAGATGCCCAACTAGCCAACTTGTGGCGTGTGGGTTTTATTGACTCTTTGTATAACGATCTTTATTTATGAAATTCGTATTTCTTTATGGCATTCTTTATCTTCATTATTGATTTGTAATGTTAACAATTGTGTTGGATAAAGACCTAGAATTCACCATAGTGTATGTTAGATGTGATAGTGGATATGATGGCTATCATGAAACACATCTAATAGTCACTATGTATTCTGAACTCGTTCCTAGTCGATTGGGCCGTCAAAATGAGGATAAGGCCGTCCGAGCTCGAGCTAGCATCTGCGATGTGAAGTACCATATTTCATTTGTAGGGAACATTGTGATGTTCTGAGCATTCAGATGGATAGTGACATGGTGATCTATCAAACTACCTCGTTCGGACTTTCCAAGTGGTTACCATTTGTCGAGTGGATAAGTCCGAGGTCTTGGTTGTACTGATTAGTCCTCACTACTCGAAACGTCATTGATACTCTACATGATAGGTGACTCACTTTGACCCGTTTACCGACTCTCATGGGGTCATTTGGTGGCGGGATTGGGTGAGGTCCCGATGAATGTAGGAGTCGATGCTTCGTTGTCGAGAATTCACCGCTCGCCCGTGTGCGTGGATATCCTATGCTATCTGAGGAGATAATAGTGTGATAAATCTCTGGCCAGAGTACTAGATGTGTTTTAGGTAAATGGGTTTACCTAGTAACACACGTGATGTCACTATTTGATCTCCAAGATGTATGCATAGTTATTGGATCTCTAGCGACTCTCGATATACCAATGGTCGTTGATCTAATCGGGATATATGTGTTGAAAGGACCGTACTGTATGCTAACCATGACCGACTTGCAAGCACTATCAGTGATACCTAGGGGATCATGGGGCGATGTTGCTAGGCGTTTTACCATGATCCGATGGGTCAGTTTGAAATTGTGATTCGGAGTCGCAATGGTTGTGATCCCACGGCTAGCTGTATCCCTGAACCATTGAGGGTCACACAAGTACTGGCTTCACGATTCTCGCACGGAAATTGAGCTCAATGTGTTGAGCATAGGAGGAGGAATTTAGGGAGTGCGACTTCCTAAAAGTCAACAGGGGTCAAATTTCAATTTCCCTAAAGTTTGGGCTAGTTTGACTATCCTTGAAACTTGGAGGGGCCAAACTGTAATTTTGGAATAGGTGTTCTGAAAAATTATTTTCGCATCATAATACTCAGTTTTGGAAACTGTGTAGATCGGTCCGATCTGATCGTCGATCGGGATTATGATGGAGCCACGGCGATGTACTTGAACCGAATGTTCATATGGACCTGGGCCCGCCCAAGTCCATTGGGCCGGTTCAAGCCCATCACACCTACATATACATGAGTGCCTAGGGTTGCATGACACACACAAGCATCACACAAACCCTATACACTAAGCCGCCGCCCCCATCTCCACTTCCTTCTCTCGGCCGCCGCTCCTCCACGCGCCGCCCGCCGCCTGTCGCCGCCATTGCTCACGTGATTGGACTTGTTCCGATCACGTCAACGAGGAGATTCCGTCCGTGGTAAATTCTTCAGGTCTTCTAGTGCAGGCTGACGAAGGAGTCCTGTTTCCAGTCGTGGACCGGATTAGGAGATCTACCGCCGCCAACCTTTGAAGTGCCGGTTTCCCTGTGAAACTGGTCGGAGCCAGGCACCTAGACGCCAGCAAGGTAACGCTCTAAAACATCCTATGAATGTTTTATTGCATTAGTTATTATGTATTGACCGTTCCCGTTGCAATTTTTAAAACTTCCGCTGCGCCCCGAGAAACGGGATCCGGATCCGTCGCTGCGCCAACACTTAGGTTCCCCATTCCCAAATTTATCTCGAGTCTCTGTGACCACCTCGAGGTCAGCCCTAGCCAACATACCCCAAACTCTTTTAGATCTCTGCTTTCCTTAGGGATTTTGATGAAGTTTTATAGAGTCCCTATCTCGACCTATACCCTGATGAAACTAATCCAGATCAAGAGGTTAGGTCCTGGGAAGTTTTACATTTCCAATAAGAAAGAGCTCACGTTAACCCGAGCTCCCATAAAGGGTGGATGAATAGATATTTTTTTATTAAGCATATCTTGAGTCGAGAGAACCCGTGGGGCTGTCACATGTCGTGGCGGGATGATGCCCACACCTTGTCCCCTCGACCCCCGAACAGATACCCGACCTGACCAAGTTCCTAGAGGTCATGAGCGAGAAGTGTTTTAATGCACAGGATTTGATCGAGGAAGATCTCGTATGCCACTTTAGATTTAGTTGGAAAAAGGTTCAACTGGTCGGGGATTTAGGTATCTCAATCGTCTTTTCGTGTTGCCCTTACTATTTCTGAGATCTAATCTGTTAACTTGTGTTTTATCTATGCAGGCGACAGGATGACCAAAGCCGAGATGATGAAAGCTCTGAAGGAGAGGAAAACCAACCCCGAAGGGGCCTCTGGCTCTCGCAACCCGCGCAAAGAAAAGAGAAAGACCCCTTCTAAGGGAAGGGAAAAGCGCAAGAAGCACAGTCCCGAAGAGGGGGCCACTGATACTGTCCGGACGACCATCCCCGAGGAGCCGGTTAGTGAGCCGGTAGATACGACGAACAAGGGTCCCGAGCAGCAATCAACTGAAGTACCTTACGTACTTTTGGATACCTCTGCCATTTCCTTCGTGGCAAAACTCGGGTTCCATCTCCCTGGATTTTATCCGTCTCTTGGTCCCCGAGAAAGACTTTGACTTGGTGAAGAGGACTTCTGACCTCAGGGTCCTTGAAGCTATCGGCCTTCATTTTATGCAGGTGTGTAGCAGCTCGGGCTTTTACTTATTTTATTCTATCATTGCTGCTAACTTATGATATTTGTGCAGGCCTTGGTGTGGACTGGAGAGGCAGCCAGCCGCCTCTCCCAAGCACGTGACGAGGTTGTCATGACCAGACGCTCTATGGACGGGGTGCTTGGTCGCCATGATGCATTGATGAAACAGATTGAAGAGATCCGAGCCCAAAAATATGAGGAAAAGGAGTCCTTGCTTCTCGAGTTAGAGTCGACCCAAGGTGAGGTCCAATATTTCAAGGCCCAGGTGCAATCTATGGAGATCCAAGTGCAGTCTCTAGAAGCCCGAGCTCATCGTTTCGCGGAGGAGAGCAAGATCCTCCAGGCCGAGGTGGAGAAACTTCAAGGAGAGGCAACAAACACTTGGCAGTTGGAGAAGGAGAAATATCCTTCAGTCCAAGGAGTTTGATAGCTTGTGCTCAGGGAGAGCCTCTATCTTTTTCGAACAGGGTTTCAATGGGTGCCAGGCCCAGTTCAGGGCCAACGGCTATTCTGAAGAAGAGCACCCGGCCTCTTTCCTCAACGTTGAGCAAGCTCTGGCGGACATGCCTGAGGAGTCTGAAGAGAACAGCTCGGGTTCAGAGGAAACCCCCCCGTGTTGATTTCTTTTTACTTCAATCTTTTTGTACTTATTTTGAAGATTTAATAGAATCAGCTGTTCACCTTTTACCTCTGTCTACTTTACTTCGAGCATTGTCGTATATGCCTTTTCAATAACTGAGTGTGAAACAAATTGACCCAAGCAAACCATAAAAACGAAGAGTAGATTTTTACCAAGGTAGCTTCGAGTCTTTATAATCGGATTTGTTTAAGTGTAAAAGAGCCATATCCGAGGCAAGTCCTTACGTCAATGCGGGTTTATACACCAAACTGATCGAGTTCACATGCTAACAAGAATTAGATTTAGGTTCCAAGCTGGTCGGGCTTAGTGCCAACGAGAGTTGGGCTTGTGTGCCGAGCTGGTCGGGCTTAGTGCCAACGAGAGTTGGGCTTTTATATGTAGTCAAGAAGGATTATTGCTCGAGGTATTGCCAAGCTTTTCTAGAGGAAACTTTTTTATTCATGAAATAAGTCTTCTTACAAGGACAGATTTTAAGCGTAATATCGCTAAAGATGTATAATATTCCAGGGCCTTTGAGTTCTTTTTCCCGATGTATCTTCCAAATAATATGCGGCGATGCCTGCTTTGTCCACAATTTTAAATGGCCCATCGTATTTAGGATCGAGCTTTCCTCTGTCTCCTTGATGTTAAATTTTTTTCCAGACAAAGTCTCCTATTTCATATCTTCGGGGTCGGACTCTTTTGTTATAGGTTTGTATCATTCTCTTTTGATAAGCCGATAGTCGCACCTCGGCCCTAGCTCTTTTCTCCTCAAGATGATCCAGTTCAAGACTTCGGATTTCATCATTGTCCTTGCTATGCTCTGTTACCCTGAGGCTATCTTGACCAATTTCTGCGGGTAAGAGAGCTTCAGTCCCATAGACCATGCAGTAGGACGTTTCTCCAATTCCTGTTCGGGCAGTAGTTCGATAGGCCCATAGCACACTTGATAATTCGTCTACCCATTTCCCTTTAGCTGAGCCCAATCGTGTTTTGAGAGCTTGTACAATAGAGCGATTGGTGACCTCTACCTGTCCGTTGCTCTGATGGTAAGATACCGACGTAAAAATTTGCTCGATCTTCATCTCTTGACACCATGCTCGCACCTTTGCTACGCAAAATTGGCTTCTATTATATGATATAAGTCTGCGAGGAATTCCAAAACGGAAGACAATTTTTTTTCCATAAGAATTTTAAAACTTCCGCCTCAGATATCTTAGCCAGTGGCTCGGCTTCCACCCATTTGGAAAAGTAGTCTACTGAAACCAACAAGAACTTCCTCTATCCTCCTGTTGGGGGGAAAGGTCCTACAATGTCGCTTCCACACTGATCTAAGGGACACGAGGATAGGACTGTCTTTAAGAATTCGGCAGGCTATTTTTGCGAATTGGCATGCCTTTGGCAGTCACGACAAGTCCGGACTAGGACCAAAGCGTCCTTCTGCATAGTCGGCCAGAAAAAACCTGCGAGGAGAGCCTTCCTAGCCAAAGATATGCTTCCGAGGTGATTCCCGCAACATCCTTCATGGATCTCTCTTAACACATATCTGGCTTCCTCAGGACCTAAACATTTCAATAGTGGTTTAGAAAAGGACCTTTTATACAAGGTACCATTCAGCAACGCGAATCGAAGTGCCCGTTGCTTGATTTGTCAAGCCTTTCGGGGATCACTAGGTAGGACCTGGTGTGTGATATACTCATATATTTCATATCGCCAATCCGAGGCGGGCATGCTTTCAGGACCTGTTTCGACCTGGAAAATTTGTGAAACCAGCTCTCGTCCTTGTACTTCTTGTCCCAAGGTTGTTTTGAGAGAACTAGCCATGTAAGCCAGCCTATCTGCTTTCTCATTCTCCTCTCGAGGTATTTGTGAGAAGATAAGTTCAGAGAAATTTTCGGCCATTTTACTCAAGGCTTCCGCATACTTAACCATCTTCTCATTTTCCACCTCAAACTTGCCATTGCACTTCTGAACCACTAGTTGAGAATCAGAATACAATAGAACTCGAGCAATCCCCATGGTCTTGGCAGCTCGGAGTCCAATCAATAAGGCCTCATACTCTACTTCATTGTTGGTAGCCTTGAAATATAGAGTTACGGCCATGCTTGTCTCTTCACCACAAGGAGATATTATGATTATTCTGACACCGCTCCCAGATGAGCAGGAGGATCCATCGACATACACTTTCCACTGCTCTTCTTGCTCGAGGTGTGTAGTCTCTGCCAGGAAGTCAACCAGGGCCTGCGCCTTTACAGCTGTTCGGGGTTTGAATTGGAGATCATATTCGCTAAGTTCTGTGACCCACTAAACCAATCTTCCTGGGGCATCGGAGTGATGAATGATCTGTCCTAGCACACTGTTGGTGAGCACAATAATAGGATGAGAAAGGAAGTAGGGCCTGAGGCACCGAGCAGTCATAACCAGGGCCAGGGCTAATTTTTCCTGCGTGGTATAATTCACTTCATCACCCTTGAGAGCACGCTCACGAAATACACAGGTCGGTGATTATACCTTCCTCCCGTACAAGAATTGAGCTAACAGTCTGCGGCGTGACGGCGAGGTATACATACAATGGCTCCCCAGGTTCGGGCTTATTGAGTATGGGTAATTCTTTAAGATATTCTTTCAGCTCTTGGAAAGCTCTTTCACTCTGCTCACTCCATTTAAAATTCTTTTTCTTGCGAAGTATCTTAAAGAAAGATAGACTCCGATCAGCAGATCGAGGGATGAATCTAGACAATGCAGCTATCCTTCCCGTCAACCTCTGGACCTCTTGTATGTTTTGAGGAGAGCACATTGAGGCCAGAGCTTGTACCTTTTTGGGATTAGCTTCAATTCCACGTAGGATAACCATATACCCCAAAAACTTTCCCGTCCTTGCTCCAAACATGCATTTATTGGGATTTAACCGGAACTGATACTCTTGGAGTGTGCGAAAAGTTTGTTCAACATCAGCTATAAAGCTTTCCTCCATCCGTGACTTTATCAAGATATCAGCCACATATACTTCGATATTCCTCCCGATCTGGTGTTTGAACACCTTATCCATCAACCTTTGATAAGTCGCTCCTGCATTCTTTAACCCTAAAGGCATGACGACATAAAAAAATGTCCCATCTACCGTGATGAAACTGAATTTTCGTTGATCTTACTCAGCCGGGGGAATTTGGTGGTACCCCTGATAAGCGTCCAGAAAACTACGCAATTCGTGACCAGAAGTGGAATCGACAAGTTGGTCAATCCTGGGAAGTGGATAACAGTCCTTGGGACATGCTTTGTTCAGATCTCGGAAATCTACACTCATTCTCCATTTTCCCGCAGCCTTTGGTACCAGTACTACATTTGAAAACCAGATGGGAAAATGTACCTCTGTCACATGCCCAGCTCTGAGTAAGTCCCCGACCTGACTCCTGATCCCATCAAATGTCAGGTCTTCTTAACCACGCTGGTCCGATCAGAACAGCAATGGTTCAATCTTTTCTCGCTGGGAGTATTAAAAACTTTCGAGATTTTAGTCAAGCATTCCTACACCAGTTTGCTAGTAGTAAGAAGCAGCCCATGACAATGTTGAACCTTTTTAATTTTAAGCAGAAGGAACAAGAGAGCCTTCGGGAGTACATTCGGCGCTTTAATAGAACTATTATAGAAGTGCCTTCTGCTACACTCGATCTGCTGATCGAGGCATTCACTCAGGGATTGAGAGGGGGTATTTTTTCAGATCCTTGGTCAAGAAACCTCCGAAAACGTTTGATGAACTCCTCGCTAAGGCTGAGAAATACGTTAATGTAGAGGAAGTACAGTCCACAAGGAGGAGTGAGCAGAGAACCCCATCTCGACCTGTTAAGGATTTTTGAGCGGAAAGGGTTCAACCAAGGTTGGCTAGGCAGGAAGCTCCTCTGTTGGGACAAATGGCTGCTCGAACACCTTTGAAGATGAGTAAAGCCAGGGCTTTGGAGATCTGTGATGGGAGAAAAGTAGTACAGCGACATTGGGGAAGTGACGACGCCCCGAGAAACCCAAAATCAGATAAGTTCTATGATTTTCACAGAGATTATGGTCTTACTACCACAGAATGTCGGCATTTAGATCAGGAATTGGAACGAATCGTACAAAATAATCCCGATGTGCGAGCAATATTAGTGGGGAATGAACCGCGTCAGGTGGGTAAGAGGCCTCGGGAAGAAGAGCATTGGCGGCAGAATAGGAGGAGATCTGGTCGGGGAAGCACACCTCGGGGTGGGGAGTCAAGCCGTCCTCAGCAGGAGCAGCAATCCCCTCAGCCCCGGGACATTATCCAGATGATATCAGGAGGACCCACTGATGGGGATTCCAATCGAGCAAGGAAAGCTAGGTCTCGACGAATGGAAACCATGGAGATAGAGAAGAAGCACTTTGGGCCCACAATATGTTTCGGACCCCAGGATCTATCGGCCGACGTCGAAACACATAATGATGCTTTGGTCATCCAAACAATGATCGCTAATTATGAAGTCGCCCGTGTATTTGCTGATTCAGGAAGTTCGGTTAACGTATTTTTCAAGGGGGCTGTCGATCAGATAGACCTCGATGAATATCATATGGAACCTGTGCATACATTGTTCGGATTCACGGGTCATTCCTTACAGCCGGTAGGGATAGTTCATCTACCTCTTTCACTTGGAACTGCAAAGCAGAGGAAGACCAGAGTTGTTGAGTTCACGATAGTACTCTTCTTACAATGTCATTTGGGAAGACAGGCTATGGCCGCTTTCATGGCAGTAGCCTCGCTTTGCATCAAAAGATAAAATTCCAGGTGGTGGATACTGTGGGTGAAGTAATGGGAGATCGGAAGATGGCAAGAAAGTGTTATGTGGAAGAGGTCAGGATTGAGTAGAAAGCTGCTAAAGTGCGGGCTCATGATTATCCATGAGCTTGGGTCGACAGGAGTGTAAAATTGGTGGATAAATATTTTCAATTAACAACCGAGGATGAGGAGGAAGAGGTTGTTCTTGTCCCCCAACTGGGGTTGTGAAGATTGCTAAAATTCTCTCGGAGGGCATCCGGATTCAACTAATACAATGTTTGGAGAAAAACAAAGACATCTTTGCTTGGTCCCCTTCCGACCTAAAAGAAGTGAAGCGGGAAATCAGGGAGCACAAGCTAAACGTCTCCCCAGACGCTCGACCTATTATCCAGGCGTCGGGAGGTGTCCCGACGAAGGTCGTCCGATGCTTAAGTTAGAATAAGTGTTTGGGGACAAAGAGTATGTATAGAGTAGAGGAAATAAAGTTACTGAATGAATAAAAGGGAGGATCTACTTGATATTTATAGGTGAGCAAAGTGGTTGGATGTACTTGTCTGGGCAATGATGAATTGGAGTGGGCCTGACATGTACTTTCACCTACCATCTGCAGGTAGGGATGGCTTCTTCCGTATTTGTCAGTGTATTCATTATGGATTAATCAAGAGGGCCAAGTTGCTTATGTGGGATCGGACCATCACTCGTTATGTTATTAGGTCGGGATGCTATACTAGTCGTGCACCGAGATCCCGAGGTGTCGTGTCTGGTTAGCAAGATGCACTCCCGAGCTGGTAGTGGTCTAGTGAAGCCAAGATGGAGGGCTGTTAGTATCGTCTAAGAGAAGTTTTATCTCGGGTTCCGAACCGAATATTTAATGGTATCATTATCATATATGATAAATCTGTAAATGAAGTAGTGTTCAATATATATATAATATAATATATAAAGGTCAAACACGCGACAGTGGAACAAACAAACAAACATTATTGGTTGCTGGCATGTTGACTCTACGAGTTAAAGGCCCAAATTTAAAACCAAATTTATTATTTGGTTAATATAATAAATTACTAATATATTTTCTATCTCCATTGACTTGCAACATAATAGCGAATTGAATTTATTATCACAACCTCCACCCGCTACCACACTTCATAAATTGATCCAATCTATATGGTGATAAATTAATTTTGTTTCAGCTTGGAAAAGTATGCACGAAATCGAAAGTTTATAGAATATTCATTGTTTTATTAAAAATTAAAATATTATTATTTATGGTTAGGTTAACTAATGTAAATTAAAAAAATTGCTGTGACGCCTCATCAATTTCCATGTTTTTAGAATCTTGGATTTATTAAGTATGATATAATGATTATTTCGAATGATTTATTTCATTAGAATTAATAAACATGTTTCAAAGAGAAGAAAGAATTCAATTCAGTTCAAAGTTGTATAGCATATTGTTTTTTTATAAGATTTTTCATCAAATATTTCCATCCAAACATATCTTAAATGAATATATAATAAATATGATAGACAAACATAGTGATATCAAATAATAGGATCAGATCAGATCATAAAAGTGCTTGATGCCACTTGATAGATCGAACAAAGAACAACATAGAGTTTAGAGGGGGTGAATAAACTCTTTTCAAAAAATTTGTTCTCTAAAAGGATTTTCAGATTTGCGTTAACAATTAAATTCAATACTTAATTTGATCTTTCTCTTGATAAAATAAAATAATTATTGGGAAATATATCAATTAGACAGTGAACTAAAAAATATAGATGTGTGCGAACTGAAATAAGAACACAGAGAAGAAAAATATTTATGGAAGTTCGAATCAATACTTCTGTGTCTCTTATTATGTTCACTAGAAGATTTTGAATAAGATACACAGTATCCTAAATCACTCAGCTGGACTGCACTCGAATTGAACTCCTAGTATTTTGTTAGGATAAAAAACACAAGGTACAGAGTTTACAAGGGGGGGCTGAGTAAACTCTGAAAACTTTTGTGTTTTAAATTATTTTTCAGATCAGTTGCGTTAACAACTGAAAGTGTAACTCAAGCTAATATGTTCTCTTGATAAATATAAAATATATGCGGAATCTCAATCGAACAGTGAATTGTGTAGCAAATGTATGCTGAATTTAAATTAGATTGCGAGAAGAAATTTATTTATGGAAGTTCGAAACAACGCTTCTACGTGCCCCCTTCTTTAAATCAAGGAAGAATTCTACTAGAAGATTTGAAAATAATATAGAGTATCCTGATCCAATCAATCAGGCCGCACTCGAGCTAAACTCCTAGTCTCACATATTACAACAGCTCGCAGGCTATGTTTACAAGAAATTTCTAAGGCTTTTCTGAAGAATAAGAATACAAATCTCAAAGCCAAAAGATTCAGCAACACGCTAAAATCTTGTTCAATTGATAGAAAAGATGGTTTTGATTTTTTCTTCAATATCAGCTCGATCTATTTTTCTGTTTATTCGTTATAGCATCATTACATCTTCTTACAAGCAATCTTCTATACATACTCTCTGTATCCAACTATAATAAATGTTACCCGTAGACATATTGGATGGATCCTGAGCCGTTGTCTTAAGCTCAAAAAATGCGCATTTAATTCTCGTATTGTACCTAGTACTGTTCATTAAATGATTTTTCGTCTTTTATCAAAATGACAACTCTGATATGATGTAGCTCTTTGACTTTTCTAAATTTAGTCGAAAGTGTCCCAACGACTATAAATGAATCCTCAAAATTCAATATATTGAATCATGCTACAATCGGGATGACTTGATATTTTGTAGCATACTGATATTCTGAACAGACTGAGCTGATCTGTCCTGAGCTGAACTATCCCTGAGTTGAACACCTATAAGCTGTTCTATTCTAAACTGATCTGCTCTTCTAAGATATTCTGCTCTTGAACTAATCTGATCTTCTAAGTTGTTCTGCTCTTGAGCTAATCTGCTCTTCTAAGTTGTTCTGAATTGTTTCAACTTATATAGCTGAGTTGTCCTTACTCAGCTTGGCCCTTGTCTGATCTGACAAAACACGTTATTAGCTCTGACCTGATATTATCATTTACCCTCAGAGCTGATATTATCGTAGATTATTTTTTGCCTTCACCAAAATTTAGAATATTCACATATCTCAACCTCAAACAACATCCAGGCTGTGAATACAATTCTAAAGGTTTTGAAGTAATCTGATATGCTCAAATACAAGCCTATTAATTTAGGACACACTTAATTGATTTACAGTGAATTGCTTCTATAGAAATGAAAGAAGATGAAGACAGTTCGCGGAAAGAATTTTCGTTTCGCCAAATAATCAGCGAGCCAGCAAGCAGCCGTCAGCAATCAACCGTCAGCAAGCAGCTATCAGCAAGCAACAATATCTTCTGAACTGCTCTTCACTTCTATTTGTATTCTTTGAATTCAACTGTTAAAAATATATGTGGTAGGCTTATCCGATGAATTCTCTTCTGTGTATAACGGGTATTTGAAAGATTGTACTATCTCCATACAATGTCACTGTACTGCTCCGTTAAAATGTTCCCCGTTTTGGTCGCACAACTGTGATCCTCGTACATGGCCAAATTTTGAAATATTTTGAAATTACTCAACAAACATTTTGTCACATCATAGCCTTGAAGTCTTTAGTGATCTGATTACGCAAAGCTCCGGACTGATATTGGTCTGATTTTGAATTTCCGATTCGTCCTACGCTTCTCACCTTATCTGATCTATTATAACCAAAACTGATTCCAACACTGAGTTGTCCTTACTCAGCTTTGCCTCTTGATCTGATATGATTTTAGAACTGAGTTGTCTTTACTCAACTTGTTCATGATCTTCGACCTAATCTGATATGTTAAGCTCTGAGTTGTTCCGTTTTCCTCTATACTGCTCTTTTCATTATCTGAACTGATAGTGAAATCTTAGTTGACCTTACTAAGCCTGTTCTTTACTCGGCTAGCACAGTGTAACGACCCCATTTTTCAATAACAGTTATAATAAATTTGGGGTTCGAATTGAATGATACTCAAAATTTGTACTTGGTCCAAAAACAATCAACCAATAATTCTAGGCAAAATTGTGAAAGTAATGAAATTTCATACTTTGAACTGGAAAATAGCTCAGAGTTCATAACTGTGTGGAATTCAAAACAAACATTTGTGAACTGATTTCACTCGAGTTGCGAAACAGTACCTGTAATTCAGATTACATTGAATAAATGATGTAGTAATCTGAACTATTCAAAACTTGTATCTAATCTTCTATACAACAAAAGAAAATGTAAACTGAAACAACATGGAAGCGTATATCCATGATAAACACCCTCGATCTGATCCAGCTCGCACCAACCAGCAACCTCTAAACCTGATCACATGCACTTAGGAAAACTAGTGAGTCTAGAGGCCCAGCAAGCAAATATGGAATAACGAAAGGCAGTCAATACAGGCATAAAAATATCTTTAACTATAACGGAAAGCTCGTAAACTGATAGAGATTGAAAGTCGAACAACTCATAAGTTGAATACTGAATACTGTAAACTGGTAACTGAAAACTGAGAAACTGCGAAACTGAGCATGCTTGAAACATTTACCACACACCCTCTGTTGACAGGGCACTTCGATCCGTCGACCGATTACCACACACCCTATGCTGGCAGGGCACTCCAATCCGTCGACAGGTTACCACGCACCTCTCCTGACAACCTGATATTCGTCACAAATCACAAAACTTTTAAAATTTACTTCCTTTAAAATTTCTGAAAAACTTTCTTTAAAACTACTTTTATCTGATCTGAAACAGATCGCTTTCGTATATGGTTTGCTATTTTAAACTCTTTTTGATGTTCGAAATCTACTGGGAGTTCATCGGAGTTCAATCGAAGAAGAAAATAAAATCATATCAGGCTATAGAAACGAATCTATAGCCAGTACAGTACGCATCTCTAAACTCACGATGCTCTATTCAGCGTACTATGGTCAGCTCAGCTCACAGAGTGATCCTTACTAACAATTCTCTCCAAGCTATACGTCTCAATCAGCTTACGACCAGGCTGATAACTTCTAACAGCTTAGACACTATCGTGATCTGTCTACTCAGTTCGGGACATCAGACAAGTCCCTAATCTGAATCCGGATTACTCCGCTTCACGACCAGCTATTAGCTCAGGCCTCAACTCTGAACCCAGACTCATAATAGCAACTTGATTCAGCTCACAAACTCAGCACAGCTGAACACAATCTAGTCCTTAACTGACAGTTGCACCCTTCCTGGTCTAAATCAAACAGCCCACACTACTGTACTTCGTACTAGTTCGCAGCAGTCAAAACAGCACCCTTAAACATATCAGTTTACAGGGCTCTCATCCAGTTTACGGGCAAACTGTTCGGCACAGCATCACACAGACCAGCACAGCTTCACCGTTCAGCTCAGAACCTAAGCTGTTATCCACCAACAGCCAGTCACATGCTCAGATCTCACTGCTCAGCTCAGAGCACTGCCTCACTACCAAACCTGAAATCCATCTACGACCCAAAACTCAAATCCGACATCAGCTATCATAGTAGTAGGTCAGTTCTCGCAAGCTCATCTCAGCTACACTACTCATTGATTCCAGAACAGCTTTGTATACCCTGCACCACTCTAAGCTAAATCTCCACTCGATTTCTCACCGAATCTACACACTGCAATAGAACAACATCAAGAAATGACGTCTAAGCTGACACACTCCAGTCAGCCCATCTATGTTGATCCAGCTCAGAACTTCAACTCACCTCTGCTGTTTTTCGGGAATAGCATGGTACTCTCTACAGCATGGCTAACAGCTTAGCCACTGACTAGCTCTGGTCACCTCTGAGATGAGCCTCAATTCAACACGCATAAGCCTCCAGATCCTACTGATCTGCTGTGCTAATATCAGCTCAGGATATATATATATCTACTCAGAATCTTAGAACACACGGAGTCAGCAATTCAGCTCAAACTCTTCAACTCTATTGGCCAACACAACACAGACTAGCGAAGCAACTCAGCTCTGCCCGACCAGCGCACAGCTCGCGGGAACCAGCACGCAGCCCATCAGCACGCCTCGTCCTAAATCAGCTTTGGCCATTCTAAACACTTAGAGATATCAGATCACAACAGTTTCCGCCTGCTAGCACACATCAGCTCACGTTGCTGAGCTTAACCACGCTGCATAACTCTAAGCTTACAGTAAACCAGCTCACACAAGCAGCCCTAGCTTATACTTTACAACACAACTTCGCAAGGAGAAACCCAACCAGCTCACGCCTAAGCTGATCCTCACGGACCCCGGTGCATCTTAACCATTAATTTCAATTAGTGTTCCTCTAATCTTCTCAGATTATAGCACTAATTACCTTGGTTAATCACAGTCCTCACATTCTCCACCACTAAAACGAAGATTTCGTCCTCGAAATCAAAACACAATCAGATCTCCGAAACAGATCACAACAGAAAACATCAGCATGTATGGAAGAAATCAGTACTCACATCGGTGAGGACACTCTTTTGTCCAAATCTGGGCTTCCACTTCACAGGTAGCCTCTCCTCTTCCATGCTAACTCCATTGTACCATAACCAAAGGTACTGTCTTATTACTCAAAAACTTCTCTCTATCCCGAATCCTCACTGGGTAATTATTGTAGCTCAGTGTCTAAACTAGTTCTACTTCATTGGTTCTTAGCACCTGGAAATAATTTGGCTCATACTTTCTCAGCATTGACACATGAAACTCATCATGCATCGACGACAACTCAGTCAACCACTGCAATCTGTATGCAAAAAACCAAGTCGCTCAAAAATCTTCAAATCGACCAATGAATCTTGGAGCAACTTACCCTTAATTTTGAACTTCTCCAAAGCAACATGCTCGTCCAAGAACTCTTCTCAAGCAGATCACAGAGCTGGTCCTTGAGTTCCTTCAGCTCAGCTGGCGCCAACCGATACAGAACTCTCCAAATCGGGTCAGTTTCTAGCACCAACTCACTACTGAATCAATCTCTCGACACAAATCCAAGAATCTCCTCAGGAAACTTCATGGAACTCTCGGACAATCGGGATTTCAATTCTAGTCGCTGTTCAGGGGATTCGTACAGAACGTAAATCATGAACCCCTAGTTCTCTAGCAACAACAGCTGAATATCTCCAAGGAAAACCAACTCGTCAACAATGCGAACTCATCCAGCTTAGCAACACAATCCAGCACTACCTCATGGGACACTAAGCTCTCACTATCGGGGTATCCTCAGACACAGCATCACACGGTGGGGTAGAATCAACCGACACTCATGCACAACCAGCTCAGAAAATAATCTATGTGAAGCTCCTATGTCAAACAAAATTTATGCAGGACAATTAAAAGTAAGTACCTGCAATATCTCCTCCGAGAATGTCATCATCTTTCTCCTTCTCAAGGAATTCACCTGAGCCCGCTGATGTTCCGAGTGCTGAGATTGAGGAGGTCCTCTGAATCTGGACGCCCACGACTGCTGAAATCCTGATCGCTTTGGTTGAGCAGGGTGATACAAACTTGGCAAAGAACCTCCACCCATTCCCTGTTGCTGCGACAGATTAGGACGCTGTCCCCGGACAGGAGACACTCTCGCAAAATGTTGAACCTACCCACAAATACGGCAAGCACACTGGACTCCAAGACACTTCGAAGTCAAATGCCTACTCCGCATTGACCAAAACTCTGCTCTAGAGCTGCCTCCTCCAGAGCTATCAGAACCAGAAGGACTAGTGTCAGGCCCCGTGCTAATTACTAACAATTAACACACAATAAGCGCATAAACACGGAAGCTTAAAAAATCAGGGCTTAAAAATTTTTCGAAATACGATGAGCCTGAACTTCAAATCATAAATTCAAAATAGCAATAATAAAATACGAGTTGATTCAATTCCAACACAACAAGTATATCAACCAAAACAAATCCCCAATACATGATAACACGGGGCATCCCTCGGTTCAATACATATCATATATATAAACTGGGACTCAGGGACGCGGGGATCGACCAACTGAACTTCCACTCGGTCCAGCTTGATTACCTAATGCTCCTGCAAATGGGCAACACAGACCCAAACAAAACAAAAGCAGGAAACAAATACGAGGTCAAGCCTCAGTACGAAGAGCTAACAAAGCAGATAAACATGCAACATGCTATAAATCAATGCTATGAATGCATGAGGGCTATCAACGAATCGGTTAGCTAGACAAGTCAATCAACTGGCAACTCAAATCAAGCCTCTATACCACACACAGCCAATCAGCCGGTGGAAATCATCGGTCCGTGATCATCGGGGCCCGTCAGCCCATCACAGCTCGGCGGTAGACACTCGCATCCGGTAGTCACCGCTCCGACGATAGCGTTGGACTTTTCGGACACGACTCAACAGTCGGCCAGTCGCAACGTGGCACCCAATCAGGTAATCAAATCAATTATCAATTCAGGCTCAAGATGTATGCAATGAATGAAATTCAATATCCATGCTGGATGCGGTCCGTGATCATCGGGGCCCGTCAGCCCATCACAGCTCGGCGGTAGACACTCGCATCCGGTAGTCACCGCTCCGACGATAGCGTTGGACTTTTCGGACACGACTCAACAGTCGGCCAGTCGCAACGTGGCACCCAATCAGGTAATCAAATCAATTATCAAATTCAGGCTCAAGATGTATGCAATGAATGTCGTTCAATTTCAATAATCTATGCATACAGTTTACAAGACGTGAAACAGAACAGAACACAATCAATTTCCTCATCTAAGTTCACGTAATTCATATAGCAGCAGTTCACAACATCGAAGAACAGACATGCTCACGCTCAAGCTGCTAAGAGCTGCTCAATTCATACCTTTCCTCCTTCGAATTACCTACAAACTCCTCCTGGCTCAAATCACGCAGCAGGACACTTCCTGGAAGCTGAAATCTGTTACA